>VXAU01002761.1:79372-91917 GCA_013399695.1 Formicarius rufipectus
CAACAAATCTCGATTGTGGTTATTTTTCCGAAGGACGTGTCAATTGAAGGTGCAGTTTTCGTGCAATTTCAGGCCTTGGTATCTTTGAGATGTTGGGTTTATCAGACTGGAATACCAGCAAATTGCCATGAAAGCCAAGGGACATACCTGATGGCTCAGCTTGGAGCCCTCCTATAAAAATAGAGCATAAAATGCCAAGTCAAAGTCTGAACAAGAAAGGAGTGGCAGTGCCCCATGGTACTTGTTTGTCTTAAACTCCTACAGGTGTGCAGGAGACTGGCTGCTTCCTTCTCTCCATCCTGAGAGAGGGGGAGTGCATTCTTTTGGGACAATTTATCTTGATTTCTTCCTCTTCGTTTTGGAGAGAACAGTATATTCCTAGTTAAGCAAAGGCAAGTGAATCAAATTCCCTGCAGGCATTTGCTGTCAAAGATGGGATGTCTTCTTAATAAACCATCCTTAGTTTTCCACTGGCCTTCTGCCTTCCTTCTGTTTCCAAGTGGGATGGTAAAAGTTTGCCACAGCACTGGAAGTCTTGTGTTCAGAATTTGAGTGAGCATGGAGGGGGTGCTTTGAAAGTACACAGCATGCACTTTATCCAGTATGATTGTGGTGGGTTGGCCTTGGCCAACAGCCAGATGTCCACAGTTCTTTTCTTCTGCTTCACCTCCCCAGCTCCCTCCACAGGCTGCAGTCCTTTGGGATAAACCTGCTCCACCATGGGCTCCCCAAGAACCACAGGTGGACAAATGTCTGTGGACAAATCATTTGGATGGAAGATAAGCCCTTCCTTGGGGGTGGAAGGTTTTCCATTTCTTTGTCACCTGGGGCAGATGTTTCAGTGTAGCTGCCTTACCTGTGATGTTTGTTGCTTCCTCCTCAGCCCCCACCGGTACCTCCTGTACGACCTCGTCGAGTACATCTACATGGTGTCCTATCGAACCTTCCTTCCCTACCCACTGCCTCGGCCTCTCTACCAGTAAGTGGGACCCTGTCTGGGCTGAGGGAGCTGGGGCTGTTCAGCCTCCAGAGGAGACCCTGAGAGGGGACCTGCCCCCTGTCTGTCAGTGCCTGCAGGGAGGGGGCAGAGCTCTGCTCGGGGTGCCCAGCAATGGCACAGCAGGGACGGGCAGGAACTGATGCCCAGCAAGTTCCACCTGCACAGGAGGAAGAACTTCTTTGCTGTGCAGTGCCCCAGCCCTGAACAGATTGCCCAGAGAGGGTGTGGAGTCTCCTCACTGCGGGTATTCCAGGACCCACTGGACCCAACCCTGTGCCATGTGCTCTGGGATGGCCCTGCTGGAGCAGAGGTGGGACCAGATGCCCCACTGTGGTCCCTTCTAACCTGAACCACGCTGTGATTCACTAAGAACTAGAGCTCTAGCAGGCAACACAAAAGCATAGAGACCTGTTGCATTGGTCCTTTACTGTGGTCAGTTGTTATTTAACATATTGGATGGCAGAAACTGGCTTTCCCTAGGTGCTTGTCAGCCAGCTTTGAGCCTGCTGCTCACGATCAGGCCTGCACTTGATGAGCTGATTTATGAAAGATGTCCTTTGAGGAAACTCAACACAGCTATTTATTCCCAAGTCATTTCTCCTAGGCAGCTAGTGACAGGATAAGAGGACATAGCCTCCTGTGTTAATGTTTGGGGGTGCTGGTCCTCCTGACTTTTAGTACAATGCAAATTGATAAGCTAAAGCAGTCACCAGTGTAAAACCCTCAACATTGGATTCATGAATAACATGATGAATAACACTTAGAACCTCTTAAACTGTGGTGGCTGTTTCTCTATTGGCTGTAAGAGGCATCAGGTTAACATAGAGCAGCTTGTTAAAAAGGTACTTATTGGTTTTATTCACATGCAGTCCATCTTTATTTATGGGCTAAACCAAGTGATATTTAATATTTTTTATAAAAGACTGAGTCTGAAAGGCGCATAAGCCTAGTTCTCTTGTGTTCAATAACTTAGTGAAATCCCAGTCTGCCAGGTGGGCACTTCAGTAAGAGGTTCTCCCTGCTCAGTAAGAGATTCTGCTGTTGGTCTCAAGACCCTGAGCAAGAGCTGTAGCCTTGTTTTCTTTTCTCTGCCAGATTTTCATTGTTTCAAGAGAAACTTCATTTCTGAAAACTGCATATCATCCTTTTTATGGATGGCTTCAGATTCCATCATCTTGTTTGTAGGGCTGATAACTCATTTAGTTGTCAGCAAGTGTGTTTTCTCCTGGAGGCATTGAAGGAAACTTCGTGACTAATTGGATTACTGCCTACACCGCTGGGGAACAGAGTTTGGGTGAAAGGCAGGGGCAAGACTGAACCCCTCTGGTGTGTGGGGTTACTTTCCCCACCCACTAATGCTCATTTTTATTTCTAGATATTTGCTTCTCCATTCCCTTCTACAGTCAAATAATAAAACACCAAATAATTCAGTAGCAAACAGTTAAAAGTTACCAGAAACACAGCCAAGGACTTGGTGGCTGGCACGTTCACTGCTTTAATGAATTCATAGCTTGCAAGAACAGCTACAGAACAAGCTCTTGCTCACTGTCTGTTATGTGGGCAATATTTTTACCAGTTCTTGATTTTCTTCTGTGCATGTGTATCATGACTGTACTTCTGCAATACTGTTTCTGTTTACAGTTTAGTTGCCAGATTCTTTGAGGTTAATCCATTTGAACCATGGATAACACGGGACAAAGTGGACAGGGTAAGTGTGGGACAGCCCCCAAATCCTCCTTGGGAAAGGTTTGATTGTGTATTTGTAACTTGGACTTGTAGATTTGCATTCAAGGAGTGCTGAAATGTGTGTGCATCAATCAGGTGGTGTAGCATTTCCTGCACTTCAGTGGCTCGAGTCTGGTTACAAAGAATTGCTCTCAGACTGTTTGGATACTACAAAAATTGAAATTTTTTGAGGTGTCTTAAATGTTAGAAGTGGTCAAGGCTGTATCTTTCATGTGTCCCTGCCCCCTTCCCCAAAAACACATGCTATTGAATATAGCAAAGGAGAGATGTTCCCCACCCTTAGGTAACTAGTCCATTTAGGTACTTCTAGGTGCATTAAAGTCACTTATATCATCCAGATAATGGTGTTTTTAACAACTGAAACCGAACTGACAACTCTGGATACAGCTCAAATTCTCACTTAACGTTAGAGTGTACTTCTCCTGAAAATGTTGCAACTTCATGTTTATTCTTCTCAGAATGTTTCAGTGGGGGTGGAGAAATAACTTGGGGAAAAAACCCAACTGCAAGCAAGGAAAAAGTAGGATTTAACAAGTGTTAATGTCAAAACTTGGCATATGTGTAGGCCAGCAGAGATAGCCATGTACAGTCCCTAAGCTTGCTGCTCTCTGAGTGATGTAGGGACGTATTTTGCAGAGTTGGAATTTTAATGCCTTCTGTTATAGCACAGTATCAAGAGCCTATTTTGACCTGATTGTCCCCAAATTAATTTGAGACAGATCACTATGAATCTGAGAAAACTGAGACCTGTACTTAGAGCTGCTTCCTGAATAACTGGAAGCAAATAACTTCTGTCTTCACATTTCTCCATCTGTAAAATAAACTGGTTTCCTGTTCTGTTTGAACATCATTAGAACAAACTGTGGACAGTATGTGGGGAAAAAAGGAGGGAGCGTTTCTCCAATGCTGGAGAGAGTTGATGTTGTGGTTCTGTTGGCTGTGTTGGCCCAGGATATAGATGAAGCTTCTCCAAAAACCTTTCTCTGTAGTTTATCAAGTTATATTTCATAAAATCAGCCTGCACCAAATCACTAAAGTCCTCCAAGTCAGCTATGGCATCGGTAGTGTAAGAGAGGAGTTTTCTCCATGTCAGTTCTGTATCTGGTTGTCCTTCTTTCCCAGCTCTTCATCCTTAAATAACCTGGATGATACTAAAGAGCTTTCAGGGAATAACAGCGTAAGAGAAATTCCTTTATGCTAAAATTTAGGTCATATTTGTTGCAAGTGTGGTAATAAAATTAAATATGTCCCTCTTCTAAACCATGAACAAGGGCACCTGTTCTAAACTGTGAGCAGAGCAAAACAACACACCGGAGGGGATAATTCTACACACATTTTCTTGACAAAGAAGAATATGTGTAGTTTGAGTGTGAACTTCCCTTGCAAGTTTGGCTTAATTTTGTGGTTGCAATGCACTGACTTCCCTGATGCTGTGTGGGGTGAAAAGGAAGACACTTTCTGCAGGTGTCACTGCTGTTTATTCCTGAATCTGAAGCCTGAAGGACTTTTTGCTGGATGCAGAATCACCTGTATCTCCTGTTGAGGTCACTGGGACTCAATAGCTTGTGTGATTATGCCATAGTTCTGTAGATTCTTTTCCTCTTCTCAAGGTAAAGTAGTGAGAAAAACCCAGGCAAGGAGCTGGGTTGGACACATACTTGGCTGAGTCCAGTGCTGGAATAGGTCTGCAGATCTACTACAAGATGTAGCAGTGGTTGTTTCTTGCGGGAAACAATTTTATGCCAGCAGCCTTGAAACTGTAGTAGAATCTCCCCAGGGCTACCATCTGTAGAAAATTGCTTTGAGACATTAAAATGATGTTTGCAGTACTATGTGTTTGTGGTTGTTTGTGTCCATAAAAGGAGAAAGGTGACATCAGGTGTAAGTACACAGTACTTTGTTTAGGATGTGAATGATTGCATTGGGTGTGATGCTGCTGATTTCATTAAGTGACTTCTCTTTTTTTGTCTGTGTTTTCTTTTTTTTCCTTCCCTCCCCATTCTTGTTAAAGTTTCACACAACAGACATGAAACATCCTGACCTTCCTGGTTTTGAGGACCTGGGTATCCAACCAGCACCTCTGGAACAAAAAGCCATCGAGGTCCTGCGCCGTCACCGCAGGTTCCGCTGGTTGGATGCTGAACTGGAGGAGGTCAAGCCAAAGACACAACCCGTGTGACACCTGGCAAGGAGGATACTTAACACTTGTTAAATTGCCTTTGTATGACCCAATTTCTTTGGAGAACTGTGTACATACTGAGTAAAATATAATAATCATGTAAACTGTATTTCACGAGTGTTGTCTTCCTGGTTATGGGGGAACTGTTATTGCAAGGCAGGTTTTCTCGTCAGAAGGTCATAAAAGCAATTTACATATTGTAGCTTAGCTGGTGAGCATTACAGCATTTTGAAGGTTGGGATTAGAAGGACTGTGTGTTAACATTACTCCACTTCTCTCTTGGCTCTCGAAGGTATCAGTGAGCTTTGGCAATGCTCAAGTGATTTGAAGAATGCCACACTTTGGGACTAGGTTGCCTAAAACATGTCCTTCCCAAGAGGGATTGCTGGTACTGCCACCTATGCAGATTATAAAATCTCAGATGAGACCTGGTTTTAAGTTCCTGACTCGCCTGAGCAGAGCTCTTAAAGAAAATGCCAGCCTCCTTTTGGGCAGTGGTAGAGAGCGGCAAGGCCTCCCCTGAGCCTCCTTTTCTCCAGGTGAGACACCCCCAGCTCCTTCAGCTGATTAAATCTCTCAGTCTCTCTTTTGTTGCCAAACTGGTGTGAAACTCCTGGGCAAAGTTAAGTTTCAACAGCTTCCACGTTTTGTTCTTCCCCATCAAACCTGCTGCTAATGTTTACTGTTAGAAAGAGGTGGGCTCTTGTGATACTGGGAGTTTTTTGATCCTGCCTTCTAAGGAAGTGTTCAATTTGATTCTCATGGAGTGTTTATTTTTCTTCAAGTGGTTTCAAAATAAATCTGCCAGTTCAAAAGCTAGAACAAACTGGAAGTGCAGTGCATATTGTTAGTAATGTGATCCTTTTATTATTTTTCTGGCTGCAAGCTCTTCTCTATCAGGCCTTACCTGTAAATGAGTAATCTCATTAACACCCCTTTAATAGGTGTGACTCTGATCTTGGTTCATTGCGTGTTGCTCACATCCGGCTGTGAAAACGTGTTTCTGAACTGTTTCCCAAGTGCCTGTGGAGTGCAGAGATCTGCAGTTATCACGTAGCCCTGCATGGCTGACAAGCAGTTTTCATTTTCAGATGGCAAAGTGCTGCAGGAAGAACTGACAAAGGCAATGCTGTGTGAGGTGCCAGTTCTGGGAATGCTCCACCATGCAGTGATTTATTCCTCCTCCCACCTTACTCAAAGCACAGCTTTTCCAGTGCCTTCAGCTGCACCACAGACCTCCCCTCCAGGATCTTAATTCAGATAGCCATTAGTGAATGGGCAGGTGCTGAACAGCCATGAGAGGTTTGCTTTAAGCAGACAGGAATATGGGGAAAATGGGGTATCACATCACAGTACTTTGTCTTACATTGCATTGTAGATACCACATTGTGATTCCTCCTTAGTTACCCTTCCAAAGCAATTTCTCCAGGGGTCCTGAAATTTTTGTTTGTTTTTAAAGAGTAATTTGTTTTGTAATACAGTCCAGAGTACAAAATCATGATAATTCATACAATCACCAGGGTTGGTGATGGAAGTCCAATCCGTGACTGATGCCCACCTTGTCACCCAGCCCTGAGCACTGAGTGCCACATCCAGTCATTCCTTGGACAACTCCAGGGATGGGGACTCCACCACTTCCCTGGGCAGCCCCTTCCACTGTCTCATCACTCTTTCAGTGAAGGAATTCTTTCTGATGTCCAACCTCAACCTCTCCCAGCACAACTTGAGGCTGTTTCCTGTTGTCCTGTCACTTGTTCCTTGGGAGCAGAGCCCAACCCTCACCTGGCTACAACCTCCTTTCAGGAAGTTGCAGAGAGCCAGAAAGTCCCCCCTAAGCCTCCTTTCCTCCAGGCTGAGCCCCCACCTACCCTTCTCATAGGATTTGTGCTCCAGACCCTTCCCCATCTCAATTTCCTTCCCTGGACTTGCTCCAGCCCCTCAATATCTTTCTCTTTGTAAGGGGCCCAGAACTGGACACAGGACTTGAGGCATGGCCTCACCAGTTCATGTGGGAAATACTGATGGCCTTCCTCTTTTACTGGGAAGGAAACTGCTACTGAAATTTTTCAGTGTGAAAGGAGGAAGGTACAGAGGGACAAGAAGATGGCAAAACCTAACCCAGTTTGCCTTTTGAGATCCCCCTGCATGTGGGACTGAAGGATACTGTCTTTTAGGAACAGCTTAGTTGGGTTGGAATAGTGTCTGCACCTAAGGGTGAAGAGGAGGATTTGGACTTTGTTTCCTCAAAGACTATTTGTGTATCCTAAGCACTTAGGACTGTGGTTTGGACTTACTGTTAATTATGTGCATATTTCTGCTGAAAATACAATAGCACTTAAATTACACTGTTGATAGTTTATCGCTCTGAGATGGAACAGCTGACAGATACAATTGAGCTTTCCTATCTGCTGCTTTATTCTTACATCTTAATTTTCCTTTCTTGGATCACTTGGAAAGCCTTAAGGGTTTCTTCCATTGCTTAGGGGGCAGATTTTAACACCTGAAGAGCCTTCACACTGGCAATAATTACACTGTTGGTACCTCTCCCTGCTGTTACCTCTTCTTCCTTTCCCTCTGCCCTAAGAGAGACACCTGGATATGATGATACGAAGTGAGGAGATCAGACAACTGTTCCATTTAAACTAATCCAGATGATGAGTTGTTGATGGCAGTGTTGCTGCAGCCATACTGCAGAGTTGGGGGAGGACACTGGCAAAACAGAGCTGAGAGCAGAGTGGTGGTGGTGGTGGTGTGCTCCTCCATGGATTCCTCCCGTGAAACAGGGAGTCACAGCCTGGGGCTCACCCACCCTGAACACCATTCCTTCCTGGAGAAGCTTACAGAGGTGGGCACGTCGAAAACTAGAAAATGCAAATTGCCCTTCTCTTTGTCCCGAGGGAACCGCGGGGGTTTTGGTGTTGGGATTCTGCTTTGGAGCAGGGTTTGGAGTTCCCAGGTTGAGAAGCAGGAACAGCGAGCGACACGTGGACGTGGGGTTTGCCCCTTCCAGCCACTGTCTTGACTTGCGTGACATCGGCCAGTAGTCGGAGCTGCTGCTCAGAGAATCCTTCTCCAGCTTTCCCACCTATTCTGTAGCTTCCTTGGCCAACATTCGTCCTCTGGGCTGATAGAACTGGTTAAAAAGGCATTAAATATTTCCCTTCAAAATCTTCTGCTTTGTGGGTGACTATATGTATATACATATCTAGACACATCCAGAGAGTAGTGTCAACAGCTCAGTATCCTGATGGACATCAGTGACTAAGGCCCTTGAGGGTCCTTAGTGGGACCTGTGTTATTTATTATCTTCATTAATGATGTAGATGAAGGGATAAAGTGCACCCTCAGCAAGTTTACAGAGCACACCAAGCTGAGTGGTGAGATACAGACACTGAGGGATGAGATGCCATCCACAGGGACCTGGACAAGCTCAAGAAGTGGCCCAGGGGAATCTCGTGGGGTTTTACAAGACCAAGTGCTGGTGCTGCACCTGGGTTGGGACAACCCCTGGTACCAACCCAGGCTGGGGATGAGCAGACGGAGCAGCCCTGGGGAGAAGGACCTGGGGGTGCTGGTGGGGGAGAGGCTGGACATGGCCCATCCCAGAAACCCCCCGTGTGCCGGGGCTGCCCCCAAAGCAGCGTGGGCAGCAGGGCAGGGGGGGATTCTGCCCCTCTGCCCCCTCTGGGGACACCCCCCTGCAGAGCTGCCCCCAGCCCTGGGGTCCCAGCACAGACAGCACAGGGAGCTGTGGGAGCGAGGCCAGAGCAGGGACACCAAGAGGATCAGAGGGCTGGAGCAGCTCTGCTGGGAGGGAAGGCTGGCAGAGCTGGGATTCCTCTGGAGAAGCCTCCAGGGAGACCTTAGAGCCCCTTCCAGTGCCTAAAGGGGGCTTACAAGAAAGCCAGAGAGGGACTGCTTACAAGAGCATGTAGTGATAGGACAAGGGGGAATGGCTTTAAGCTGAAGGAGGGTGGGTTTAAATTGGGTATTAGGAAGGAATTGTTCCCTGTGAGGGTGGGCAGAGAAGCTGTGGCTGCCCCATCCCTGGAAGTGTCCAAGGCCAGGTTGGATGGGGCTCTGAGCACTCTGGGCTGGTGGGAGGTGTCCCTGCTCGTGGCAGGGGGTTGGAACTGGATGATCTGTAATGCCCCTCCCTACCCAAGGCATTCTGTGGTTTTGGCAATAGAAGGTGCATGTCCTTTGCTTTAAAACTATTGAGTTCACTTGTTTTAAGATTACCCCTGACCCTGAGTATTGCAAACCTCCCCTGCTTGGAGGAGATGCCTCTCAGCTTCTGGTCCCTGGTCAAAGCAGTTTGTGCTCCCAAACTGAGCAGACACCCCAGTGCTGTAATGGACTGGGCTGGTCCCTCTGCCCACTGGTCCCAGGAGCCTTTCGGGGCGGTCAGGTGGGGCTCTTGGGAACACTGAGGGCAAAACTCAGCAGAAACTACTTAAGAAAGCCCTACCTGGTGAGGGGGGAGTCAGATGTGGGAGGAGGAGTCTGTTTGGCTTCAGGAATAGTGTTGGGAGATCTGTGAAGTTGGTCTCACCTTCTATTTGAAGTTCTTCATGGAGCTGCTGCATCCCTTCACCCAGCAGTGCTTTGATTTTTTTCTTTGCTGTATAAAACATTTTCCATGGGTTTTACAGAATCAAGAATGTTGTCAAAGCTTCCTTGGCCTGGAGTGTTTTGTAAATTGGAGCTTCAGTGAGGAGCTGAAGGATTGTCACCTACAGACATCTGGTTTCTGCTGGGTTGTGTCCTGTTGTTTGGTTTCTCAGGTGTGTAGCAGGGCATCAGCATTTCATTTTGTCCCTGTTATGGTGTTTGTGATGTCTCTCTGCCACTGACTTAATTGGTGTGTGAGGCTTGAACTTGTGCCTTTCTCCAAGTGGATAAATGGTTGGTTTTGTTCTCTGTGAAGCTGCCCACTGTCTGTGGCCAGCAGGATGGGGACTTCTTAGGGGAAGGGAGGAAAACAGGACCCCATATGTGTTCTGTAGATAAGACTTTGTTAGAAAATTCACCTCTAACTGAAATTGCTGTCCATTAAAACAAAACTGATGCTGCCACTGCATTTGGTGAGGTGCTGAAGGCTGAGGGTATCCTTGACAGAGCAGAGGTTTGTGTTCCAAAAAAAACTGTTCCACAGAGCAGGAAACTGGCACAGTACCAGAAGGGACTGAAAAGGAAAACAAAAGGTGTTTCCACTTTTACCAGCCTGTTTCTCTCCTGGACACCCCTGTGCTTTATAGCCTTGAGCTGGGTTTGGATAGGAAAGAAAAGTTTATCTCTCTGAGTTTGTGGTAAACTGCAGGTCAGCAGTTCCTTTGCCAAGCCTTGGTTTCCCTCACTCTGGCCACTCCAGCTGCTGACCCCATGAGCACCTGGTCCCTTGGACCTGTGATCTCCAGCTGCTGCCACTTAGACCTCCAAGCACACAAATGCACATGACAAAGAGTCCCTCGTTCAGGAATGCTCCTAGAAATGGAATTTAAAAAGGACACAGCAGAGATCAGGTGTGGGGCATGGCACCACTGACCAACCACTCATTCTTCCATGTTTGTTGTTGCCCAGACCAACTTATTTCCTTCTTTTTCCTGCCTTTAGAGTTTTCTCAACCTGCACTTTAGTGGATTTATAAGTCTTTAACGAAGGAAGAATAACCTCACACATCCTTGTGTCTTCTTGAATAGATATTAAAGAAACAGAATAAAATGTGCTGACACAGTACAGATTAAACAAGAATCCATTCCACTCCCCCATTAATCAATTTCTACCATAAATATTTGGAATTTTTCATCTGAAAATTCTAGTCATCCAGAATTGGTTCAAGCCTATTTGAAATTCCTCACTTAACTTATCCAGGCCCTGAGACTGCCTTTTAGAATCACAGAATCATTCAACATTGGAAAAGACCTCCAAGCCCAAGTCCAATGACCCAACTCCACCTTGTCAACTGAACCACAGCATTAAGTGCCACATCCAGTCATTTTTTGGAACACCTCCAGGGATGGGACCTCCACCACCTCCCTGGGCAGACAATTCCAATGCTTCCTCCTTTCAGGGAAGAAATGCTTCCAACTTGAAAAGAAGAACATTCAGAAATGCAGAACACCTTGCTTTCCTCCTTGGCTTTGTGTTTCATCAAGCTTGGCTTTTCTGCGTGTGCAACAGGAACCCATATTGGGATGAATTAGAAGAGGAAAAGAAAGGTTTTTTTCTTTAGTGTCTGGTGGAATGGAGAAAGGAGCTATTTAAAGGACTATTAATTGTCAGTCTCTTTCAGGGCAACTAAATCAGACAACAGAGAGAATTGTTTAATCTGTCACTGGGGGATTTGTTCAGTTCTGACCAAACCTTGTGTGGTGGAACTGTGATAATCAAGAATAAGACAATAAAACCTCCACTGCTTTCATTCACTTTTATTTTCTTTTTTTACCTGACTTCTCTAAAGTCAAGAACTAAATTTAGATTTACCTTTCCATTTTCCTCCCCCTTTGTGAAACCACAGCCCTGTTGAAACATCAGGTGTACCTGTTATCAACGGGGTACAGTGCCCTGCTTGCATCAGGTGCAGCTCAGTCAGCATCAGTAGGCAACCTTTAACTAAATTATTGGGGTTTTATCTGTCTTGTGTCAAAAGCAAGTGCAGAAAAAAACCAGTTTTCAGGAAGTTAAGTGATTTACTATTGCTGTCACCGTGTGTCACTATTCCTGGCCATACCATGCCTCATTCTCACACAAGTGCCTCCCTTTGTTGTCTGGTTTGTTTTGATATTCCTGGGCTTTGCTCCCCCTCTTTAAGCTGCATTATACCTCTTTTCCTGCACCTATTTTCCAGTGCAGTGGTTTCCATTCATTTTTCAGATATACAACCTGTGATTGCATGGGTGTTTTTTTTTAACAATTCAGCAGACTGGGAGCCCTTTTTGCTGTGTGCTGAGGTGCAGGTGAGGCGAGGACATCCACCGGCCTGACAATTCACTGCCAGCAGGGAGAGGACTAAAGGGCAGAGCTGCTCAGTCAGAACCCCCCGCAGACTGTGCCAGACCCTCCTGCCTGGAATGGTGGGATTGGTTTTGTTTTGTTTGTTTTGGTTGGTTGGTTGGTTTGGATTTTTGTTTGTTTGTTTTTGTTTGTTTTTAATTTTTCCTTGTTTTCTTTTTTAATTTTTGTTCATTTGTTGTTTTTCTTTTTTAAATTTTTGGGGGGGGTTTGGTTTTTTTTGGTGTTTTTGTTTGGTTTTTTTAGTGGGGGGGTTTCTTGGTGTGTGGGGTTTTTTTTTGGTGGGTGGTTGTTTTTTTTTGGTGTGTGGGGTTTTGGTTTTCTTTGGTGTGTGGGCTTCTTTTGGTGTGTGGGCTTTTTTTTCTTTTGGTGTGTNTTGTTTTTGTTTGTTTTTAATTTTTCCTTGTTTTCTTTTTTAATTTTTGTTCATTTGTTGTTTTTCTTTTTTAAATTTTTGGGGGGGGTTTGGTTTTTTTTGGTGTTTTTGTTTGGTTTTTTTAGTGGGGGGGTTTCTTGGTGTGTGGGGTTTTTTTTTGGTGGGTGGTTGTTTTTTTTTGGTGTGTGGGGTTTTGGTTTTCTTTGGTGTGTGGGCTTCTTTTGGTGTGT
>VXAU01002761.1:92023-147018 GCA_013399695.1 Formicarius rufipectus
GTTTTTTGGTGTCTTTTTGGGGGGGTGGTGTTTTTTTGGTGGCTTTTTTGGGGGTATTGGGGGTTTTGTGATTTTTTTTTGTGAGGGTTGTGTTGTGGGTTTTTTTGTTTGTTTGTTTTGTTTTTGTTTTTGCTGGTTTTTTTTTGCTTGTTTTTGTTTTTTTGTTTTTGTTTGTTTAGTTGGTTTTTTGTGTTTTTTTGTGGGGTTTTTGTGCATTTTTTGTTTGTTTTGGCTTTTTTTGGTGGGTCTGTTTTTTGTGTCTTTTTTGGGGTTTTTTTGGGGAGTNTTGGGTTTTTTTTGTTTGTTGGTTTGGTTTGGTTTGGTTTGGTTTTTTTGTTTTTTCCCCCATCTGTTCACTGTGAATTTACTTAGAGTCCCTGGTTCTCTGAGTCCTCTCCCAGACAAGGCAAAACAGCACCTAACAGTGTATCTTTGCCTGCAAAACTCCCCAGAAAGGTGCCTCCTGTTTTAAAGTGCCTAAAGCAGCAGTGACAATGGCAGCAGCTTTGAAGCAAAACCCACCCTTCCCTGAGCCCTGCTGGGGTGGACCCACAGAGCTCTGGATTCATTGTCAGAGTAGCACTTTGCTTCTCATGCCAAGTGCATTCTTGTGAGAGTGCTCAAAAGAGATTTGCAAATGTAGGTCAGTCCTGTGTGGATTATTTAACAGAAATTCTCCCTGGAGGTGTTATTTCTGCAAGTGTCAGGATTCAAATCTGGGAACTACAGGGTGCAATGGCACATAGCCTGGAACTGCTCCTTCTGTGGGAAGACGAGTTTGACAAAGGGGAAATACTGAGATGATTTGAAAAGGTATCATGTTATCAATTTGCAATATTTTAAGGAAAAGATGCCACCTTAGAGCTCTGCGCTGACAGCCACATGAGAAGAAAGGACTGAGACAAACCTGTGCTGGGAGGAAACTCCGTGTGAGCAAAACCAAAGCACTGCCCAGGTTTGCTTGGGCACCTCCTTTGAACTTGGAGTGTCTGTGTGTCTGTCTGCCTGTGCCATCAATGTGGGTGAACTGAGCCTGGATTCCTCTTCACCCACCCCTGGAAATGGTCCCTGACGTGTTCAGCTCAGCCTGCAAAGAGTTCCGTGTTTCCAGGACTTAAGTAACAGCACACTGTGCAGCAATCTGCTGCCTTATTATACACTTAATTAGAGTCACAGTTTGTTACCTGAGTCACACTGTGACAGGGCTTGTTGCTCTTTAGGGAGAGGGGGGAAAAATCCTTCTGGTTAAAGCTCAGAAAAGCATCATAACAGCTGATTTGCTCCCCAAAGGTTTGAGTTCCTTGTAGAAGAACCTGCAGAACAGATTAAAGCTCAAGTAATTACTGTTTATTAAATGTCAGTGGTGAACACCCTCCAGTTAAAAGAGGCCTTTGGGCTTGCAGGGGAAAAAAGCCCTGGGAACAAGATGATGATGGCAAACAAACTCCTTGCTGTGGGATAAGCACAGAGGAAACTTCAGGGTGTGAGTTCTGGGGTAGCTGTTGGATTGTGAGAGCTTGTGCTGTGCTGAGACATGTCATAGAATGGCCTGGGTCGAAAGGGACCTTAAAGATCATCCCAACCTGCTCCCATGGGCAGGGACACCTTCCACCAGCCCAGCTTTCTCAGAGCCCCATCCAACCTGGCCTTGGACACTTCCAGGGATGGGGCAGCCACAGCTTCTCTGCCCAACCTGTGCCAGTGCCCCACTACCCTCACAGGGAAGAATTTCTTCCTAATATCTAAAGTAAACCCACTCTGAGTTTGATGTCACAGCCTAGGTAAGTCTAGATGACCTCCAGATTTCTCCCCTCACCTCAATTCCCACAGCTGGTACGATGTGGCTTTGTTGTAGAGCTGCTGCATCTTCCTCAGGTCTGTCCCTGAACACTGGTGATCTGCTCCACAGTGTGGCCTTCCAGGAAGGGAAGGCACCATCCTGTTTGCTTTCTTCCCTTGGAAAAGCCTAATTTGGATCAAACCACTGTGATGGACTGAGTGGTGTGTGGTTCCTGCAGCTGCTGGGGTACTGGGGACTTGGGTACCACACAATGGCATCTCCATCTGCGTGTGTGGATGGCAACCACCAGAGCTGCTCACAGTCCAAACAGAGCCTGGAAATACTTCTAGACCATGACCTACACAGCTTTGGGACAGAGAAGGCTGAACTTCACCTAGGAGAAGGAGTCCCTGTGCCTGCTGTGCCACCCCAAAGCCAGGACAGCCACTGCAATCTGCAGCAGCCTCCAAGGGAAAACAGATCTGCTGCGAGAGAGTTGCTAAGGGGTCATCTTTCTAATTTAAGAGGTCTTTCTTTTTCCTGTGGCTGCTTGTGATCTTCTTTAATCACTTTAAACCACCCTGGGACTGCTCTGTCTTGGCTGCTGCTTGTCTATAGATTTGTAAGGGATCAGCTGTGGCTTCTGGAGTGCTTTTTTATCCTCGAGGTTTGAGACACCTGCCTGGGCTTGCTGGTAAATCTCCTTAGTTGCAGCACTATGGCTTCCTGCTGCTTCTGGGGAGATGTTCTTGGTCAGGAAATGGTGAGCTGCAGTATTCATTGATGGGAGAGTTGCTTTCCTTGTTTTCTTTTTCCATGCAGAAGTTCCATTCCCTACCCACCCCCTCCGATTTTCCACGAAGTTTTGTGGGTGTTATCTGGGGTTTCTTTTTTCTAAACTTTTCCAAATCTCACTTGGACAACTTTAAAGTTGGTCTCTCTCTCCCTTCTCTCCTTCAACAACCTTTCAGATGAGAAAGCAAGCCTACTACCACACTAAAATGAAATTATCCAAGTAATATCCCTGGGCTTCAGGAGTCATTCCTACAGCTTTGCTATCAATATCTCTCTGTCTATCTGTGGGGACTTCACCTTGTCTTTCACCTGTGGGACAAAACCTTCCCAAAGCCTTACGTCTTAAGTTCAGAAATGCAACTCCCACTTGTTCCTTGGAATCACTTTTTGAAAATTAAAGAGGAAAGCCACGTAATTCATCAGAAAAGGGTTCTGTTTTCTCAATAGTTGAGCTGTGTCTCCTCCCCCCTCCCACTCGTGTCTGTATTCACCCACTGACTGAAGCCAGGAACACGCAGCAAGAGAGACAAGCAGGGATTTAGCCCCAGAGGTGTCTCCCTAGCTTTCCTAAATGTTAACAGGGCACTTGCACAAGCCCACAGCAGGCTTAAAATGTGGTCATCCAGCAGGAAAACACCCTTGGCTGAATTTCTGAAACACAGAGCAAACTGCAGGCTCCCTGTGCTGCTTCATGTGCTCAGCAGCAGCCACTCGTGTGGCCACCACAAACCTTGCATTGCCCCAAGGAAGGGGTGTGCAAACACCCCAGGAGCAACCTGAGAGCTGGGATTGTGGACCTCTTATTGCTCTATCAGGGATTTATGTCTTTCTGTTGAAATTGGGCAGTGGTAGCACTGCTAGAGAGACAGCCTGGGCAGAGAGAAATCAGGTGGCACTTGAGCAAATCACGGGTCTTGGACATTTTTAGCACAGGTCCCGCTCTGGGGCCGTGTTTTATGACCTGTTTGGAGATGTGCTGGCATGGGAGCTGCCAGGAAAGGAGCTGATGAGGATTTCTCAGGCTGACTTTGCTCAGATGCTGTTGGGAGTCTGACAGAACCCCCTTGTACCCCACGTTGGGAGCATCAGTGCTCCTGGGACTCATTCCCATCTCTCAGATAGGAGGAGCTGTTGGAGCTGGGCTGTAAATGGTTGGTGCCTCGAGATGCTCAGAAAAAGGGTAATAAGTCTGGAAAACTGGTCTAAAGACACCAAGATAAGCTCAATTATTTTAAGGTAGAGTTTATACTAACATGAAGCCTGCCAGGTTGAAGGTTGGACCTGCCTTCTCCCAAAGCTGTGCTGTTTAGGGTGAACTTGGAGAATCTGTGCCTTATTGGATCATCTTTGCTTTCACCGTATTGTGTAACTCCCAGGATCTCCACGTTCCAGTTGCCAAATCACTCAGAGGGCCTCTCAGTAGGCTGGGGTATGTTGCTTTGTGTACAGGGCCATGACCCCATCTGGGCACTGAAGGGAGAGTTTTTGAAAACTTTGGAAGCAAACAAATAAAAAAAAAATCACAGAATGGAACAGGTTAGAAAGGACATTAAAGATGATCTTGTTCCAACTCCCTGCCATGGGCAGGGACACCTTCCACCAGCCCAGGGTGCTCAGAGCCCCATCCAACCTGCCCTTGGACACTTCCAGGGATGGGGCAGCCACAGCTTCTCTGCCCAACCTGTGCCAGGGCCTCACCACCCTCACAGGGAATGTTTTTCTTCCTCATATCCAATCTAACCCTGCTCTCTGTCCATTTGAAGCCATTCCCCCTTGTCCTGTCCCTCCAGGCCCTTGGAAATAGTCTCTCTCCTGATCAGATTATTATCCAAATAGTAAAAAACCTGAGAAACAGATACTTGAATAACAGATCAGATGTCTGAAATGTATTTCT
Organism: Formicarius rufipectus; assembly: GCA_013399695.1. Classification (NCBI taxonomy): domain Eukaryota; kingdom Metazoa; phylum Chordata; class Aves; order Passeriformes; family Formicariidae; genus Formicarius; species Formicarius rufipectus. The sequence continues at coordinate 96,493 of VXAU01002761.1, forward strand.
TCCCTACCCCCAGTAATGAATTTACCTCCATACAACAGTGCTTAGATAAGGGTATGGGACTACAAACTTGTACAGTTGCCTTCTTTCAGGTGGCAAGAGGGCCAGGCATTGGGGGAGTAAAATTTCATAATAGACTTCTTAGCATAAATCTTTGATCTTGAGGTTTTCTGCCTTAGTTAGGAAAGTGCCTTTAAGGCTGGCAACCAGTACAAAAATGTTGGTCTAACCTTAGGATCAAACTTTTATTTTTAATACACCCGATGGGAACAAAACTGGTTGGGCACTTCTCACCAGCAGACAAGTTTCAAAACAAGAGTCTGACAAACCTCAGCAGCACGAGACGGAAATCTGAGCGACTGGGTCAGGCAGCAAACATCTCTGGTGGCATTTGTACAGCAGGGGAGCATAATATAGCTTGGATGGTGCCTTTGGGCCATGCTTGACCATGGATTTGAAGTATCTACTCACTTTATTTTTGTAGATGCTGTAGAATAGTACATCTAGGCCAACACACCTAATGGTGATGGATGAGCCACTTCAGCTGGTCCTGCCTCCAGGAACTCATTCACACAACTGCACGGAGGGGGAGAAGGTGTAGCTACATCCTGCATGTGAGGGTGAGACTTCACAGGAGACCTGCTCCAAGGTCCAAGCTTATTCCCCCTCTCTCCTCTTCAGCCTGTCCTTGGCTGTGATCTCCAGGACAAGGTCAGCTTTGTTAGGTCTAGTTAGATATAATCATCACACTGAAAAAAAGGAGAGCACAGTCATTAGGCTATAAATGCAGCTCTTTCTTTTGCAGCAAAACTACTAAATCGTGTCTTCCCAGCCTAAGAACTCAGTGTTTGCACATAAAATTGGAGAGAAGATGGTATTTACTTTAGCTGATCCCTTTGGTTCCATACTTAAGAGTGAAGAGCTTTGATCTGGAGTTAATGAAAAATGAGCATGGTCTGGTTTATGGAGATGAACCCAAGAGAATTTTCAATCAGTGCTTCTTTTTTTTTTTCTTCTATATATATTTTTTTTCATTGATGGCTAGGGAAGTTAGCAAAAAAAAGGACTTTTTTAAAATTTAATTTTCAAGCTGAAATGCACAGCAATTTCTCTGTTTGGCTCTCTAACAGGAAGTGGTATCAGTCCTTTGACTCTCCAGTTTACTCTTGTCCATGTAGACCTGATTTCCTACCTTGCTTTTGGAAAACTCCTGTGCTGGAGAAAAAGATTTTGAGCATCAGGATGCTGAGTGGAGCAGAATTTGAAAAGATCCATTCTATCTGACCAATGAGTTCCCAGAGTTTTCTTGAGGGGGGCTTTTGAAACATCACCCCAGCGTAGTCTGGATGGAGCCTCTGGAAATCCCCAGCCTTGTCCTCCTGCAAGGGCAACCTGCCAGCCAGCACCAGGTCACACCAGCCTGTCTGGATCTTGGAGACTTCTGTAGGTGAAGTTTCTGGGACACAGGAGCCCTTGAAAAATGATACTCTGCCATCTGTGTTAACTCTTCACCCCAGGAAGGGCAGGGAGAAGCAGCTTTGCAGGGATCCACTGTGTCTCCAACTGCAGAAATAAAGATTAATTGCTTTGTTGCTTCTGAAATGGAGTATTATACTTTAATAGTTTAAGTCAGATCTATATTTAGCAGCTACACTTCTAGAAAAGATTAAAAGGCTTTTGTTCCACTGATCCTTAGGGTTTCAGGCCTCAGACTGGAGATGCAGAATGGGTTAGGGGAGTTAATTATTTAGAAAATGAGTGGCTCAGATTTTTCCTGTCTTTTTTAAGCCTTTAAACTCCAACTGTTTTTTCCCCAAAAATGTGAATTTTCTTAGAGTGGCTTGAGGGGGAAGGGACATTAAGGAGCATCTTGTTCCATCTGCCAGGGGGAGAGACACCTTCCACCAGCCCAGGCTGCTCAGAGCCCCATCCAGCCTGGCCTTGGACACTTCCAGGGATGGGGCAGCCACAGCTTCTCTGCCCAACCTGTGCCAGGGCCTGCCCACCCTCATGGGGAACAATTTCTCCCTAAAATCTCCAATCTAAACCTATTCTGTCAGCCTGAAGCCATTCTCCTTGTCCTGTCCCTCCAGGCCCTTGGAAACAGTCTCCTTTCCACCATGGATGCATAGATTCAAGAAAGTGTCTCATGTTCTTGGTCTCCTATTTTGTTCTGTCTTTCCAGGTGATGTTTTTGGGAAGCCCTGGAAGACAGGGAGACACATACTGTTCCTTACTAGTTTCCATGTGTTTGTAACCTGTTTCCTGTAGTGTTGTTATGTTGCTGTACCTCTTTTCCCCACCCTCACATCCAGGAAGAACCTCTCTTGCTTCAAATTCAGGACCATTATCTCGTGTTCTGTAGCTGGGCTCTTTGCTCCTGGTAAAAGCCTGTCAGGAATTGGAAGGTGGCTTTAATGTATCTCCAAAGCTTTATCTTAAGTATATCAAGCTCCATTGCCTCAGCTTCTCCTCACAGGACAAATTTTCTATCCCCTGGACAATTTTGGTGCCCCTCTACTGAACTCAGTCCATTTTATCAACATCTCTCTTGCACTGAAGGATCCAAACCTGGAAAAATGTTGAAGCAAATAATGATTTTCATCTATTCACTGTTCTCCTTTTAGTGCAGCTGTTGGTCCTCACCATGGTCAAGGGGCACTGCTGGCCCCTGCTTTGCCCATCACTAGTTCCTCTGGCTAACTTTCAAAGCCAGACAACCCTTAGCAGGTAGTTATTCCAGTTCCAAGGCAAGAATTCTTTCAAGATGACATGAATTTAGTTCTAAAAGATTCCCTCTTTATGCTTTAAGAGAGTCTTTAATGCTTCACCCCAAAGGATGAACAATCGTGGCTAAAGCATTTTGACTGGTTTTCCTATAGGTTCAAATCCATGAGCAGAGCATCTGCTTCATGTTCCACTGACATCCTGTCCGGCTCATGTCTCTAATTTTGTGTTTCCCCCATGACACTCAGGACTCCTATTCTGTTCCTGTGGAGTTTTTGCCTTGGATTTAATTGAAGGAAAAAAAATTAGATTGGGTTCTTTCAGGTTTTTGTCTTATCCCTACTGCTTGTGTCATTAATTAGGCAAAGCAGCAAGAAATTGCTCCTTAGAAATGTGTGTCTGTGGCTTTTCAGGTAGAAAATCCCTGGATAATGCTGTGTGTGTCTTATCATGGGAAGTGTTAAAAATGGCAAGTAACTTCTGTTAATAATGAGTTTCCCTGTCCATGCAGCTGAGCACATTATGTGTAAAGCCCCGACTTCCACCCTGCCACCCCACTACAAAAGAATGTTCCTTCCCTTCTCAGACTTGGTCAAGAAAATTACTTCAGGAATAGAAATGAATTATGTAAGGCTGTTCCCTGGCCATCTGACAATCTTACATCTTCCCAGTAGGCACAGTACTAACTTTATCCCAGCACACTGCTCAGGCTAATATGAGTCATCTGATAACCTCCTCACTGTGCACTGACCTCAACCTTGGACCAAAATAAACATAAATTAAATTACAAACCTATACTTGGGGCTCTCAGACTCTCTCCAGTGTCTCTGAAGCTCCGAGAAGGGTGGCAGACTTGGAGGCTTCGCTTTCCTCCCATCCGGCCGCTGTGAAACAGGAGCCGAGTCCCAGGATGGGTTGTGCTTGTCCTCTAAAGAGCCCGAGGACCTGAGCCTGCTTTCAGTGGGTCCTGCACTTATTCTGCTCTGCTCACTGGAGGTGAATTACCCCTGGCTGATGCTGGGCAGGTGACCCCTGTGATGGGAGGAAAACGCTGCTGCTTTCTCTGAAGGCAAGACCTTCCTTCTAACACCTCATTTCTTTCCCTGATTGTGCTGATGGATGGGAAAGATTTCTGTAGTTTTATAGTATTTTGCCATTCTCCCTTCCTGAGGGGCAGATGCAAGTTGGGGGATCTTCTGGAGGAGAACAGAGCATCTGGGATGCCCATCTTGAGGGGTCAGTAGAGCACTGGACTGAGGCAAAGATAACCTCAGCTCTGCCGCTGGTGTGCTTGGTGTCCCTGGGCACTTCTCTTGTGCCTTTCCCCCCCTCTCCAGAATGGGGCCCATCACTAAGGTTGGCCTGTTCCAAGTGCTTTTTAGGGAACTCTTTAGGGTTTAGTGCTTTGTCTGGAGAAGATTCCAAAGAGACTGAGCAGTGCTGCACCAAAAACTAAGACTGCTCGTCTTCTTGGTTTAAAGCTTGCTGAGTTATTTTCAGTGAGTAAATTATAGAACAAATTTCCCAGTCTCTGGAGCCACCCAGTCCCCATTTCTCTTGAAATGGATATTTGAAACTTTGCAGAGAAGGGAATGCATGTTATTCAACAGCATCTCTGAACTGTTTCCTTTAAGGTAAGCCCCCTTCCCTGCTCTTGATGGGCATCAGTCATTTCTTTTCCACTGAAACCAAGAAAATAATCCTTGAAAAGAGAATAGTGATGCCCGCACTTTTAAAGGTGCATTTCCAGCTGCATGGTGCAAAAACTCCCTAAATGATTCAAGAACACTTTCATGCCCAAATTCACAAGGACGTGTGTTTCTAAAACCAGTGAATAAGCCCAGGCTTGCAAACAAACATGTGCCATGTAAATGTGCCCACATGGACCTAAAGATTTGTACAAAGCCTGCACTTGTTTGGCTTTGTTAACTATCCACATATCTGGGCAGAGTAAAGGTGACTCAGCTGTTCTAAAGGTGAGTCAGAAAGTTTGGGTGGAAGGCATTACTGAAACATGGAATTACCATGCCTGAGATGACCCTTAAAAATAGGCACTTGCCCACAGTTCCAGGAAACTTTGAGCATTGAGTTTGACATGATTGAATATAATACAGAAAAGATGGTTCTGTTCTTAGAAAGAACCTACTCAATTTGTACCCAAACTACCCTGGAATGAAAGGATTTTTCATCTGAACTGTTCAGGCTCAAAACACCTTTTGTTTTACATGAAGCCTGAGGTATTCACCTCCTGTCACTTTACTGGTGAAGTGTTTTGTCTCCTTTAGAACTTGATCAGATGATCTTTGTGCTCAGCACAATCTCTCCTTTAATGACAGTCAGGTTGGGAAGATTTGTGCACCTTTTGTCTTTAAAAAAGGATTAATTATTCAGAAGAGCATTCACTTTGTCCAAAGTCAGGCACCTTGTAGGTTGTGGCCCTGAGTAGTGGTAAGAACCTGTTTGGAAAACAGCTTCCTTTTTTAAAACACATACCAAAAATAAACACAGTAGTTCCTTGTGGAAGCGGAATAATTAGCTCATGCTCATTAAGTCCAAGCTTCTTTGGAAGCAACATTGTTTGGGTTTGGGATGAGAATTTGAACTTGAGACCAAATGCAGTTCCTCTCTAATAAGTACAGAAGGAAAAGGAGTAAACATCTTTGGTTTGTTTGTTTGTTTTGTGGTGGTTTTTTGTTGTCGTTCTGGGTTTCTTATTTTGTTTGTTTGTTGTTTGGGGTTTTTTTGGTGTTTTTTGTTTGGTTTTTTTTGTGGGTTTTTTGTGGTTTTGTTTGTTTGTTTGTTGTTTTTTAATTTTTGTTTGTTTGTTTGTTTTGTTTTTTCCCTGTGGGAATATTGGTATGTTTCCTAAGAAATGATAGATGGTTTGGATTGGGATGAATCTTAAAGCTCTACCACCTCATTTCCCCCTCTTCCCATGAGCAGGGACACCTTCCACCAGCCCAGGTTTGCTCAGAGCCCCATCCAACCTGCCCTTGGACACTTCCAGGGATGGGGCAGCCACAGCTTCTCTGCCCAACCTGTGCCAGGACCTCACCACCCTCACAGGGAACAATTCCTTCCCAATATCCAATCTAACCCTGCCCTCTGTCAGTCTGAAGCCATTCCCCTTGTCCTGTCCCTCCAGGCCCTTGGAAATAGTCTCTCTCCATCTTCCCTGTGGGCTCCTTCAGGCACTGGAAGGCCACAATGAGGTCCCCCCAAAGCCTTCTCTTCTCCAGGCTGGACAATCCCAGCTCTGCCAGCCTTTCCTCCCAGCAGAGCTGCTCCAACCCTCTGATCCTCTTGGTGGCCCAGACTCAAATCAATGAGATGTTTTTGCAGTGTGCAGTGCTTGGAACTCACCATGGGATTTCCAGGCATGGTTCTGCTTTTGTAGATAGTGGCAGCCACTTGGAACAGCAGAGAGAGAAATGCATTTTATGGTGATCCCGAATTGTTTGCTCCTCAGCCAATTACCTGAGTGGCAATATTGGTCTGTGCCTCCAATTTTATGGGCAATACACTCACTGTGATGATACTGGGGCAAACAAAAGCTGACCCTCAGAAGTGTTAAGGTTTTTGGCAGCCTTGTCATGAATTCTACCTGTTGTCAAACCTTTCAAAAAAGCAGATGCTGTGGCTGGGCCCTGGAGAAAGCCCCCTACCAGGTTTTAAGTAACTATCAAGCTTATATTTTAAATTTAAATCTGTTAGCAGGTCTTAGTCCATTAATTTTCCTCTCTGATATAGGATCAAATTCTTCAGGCAGTTGCCATTTTGGGGGCTGAGAAGTCACCCCCAGTGTCCTGTGGGTCTCTTGGACCTCAGTTATCCTGATGTAATCCTAATGACTACCAGCAAATCTCTGCATGTATATCCAGGGATAATCAATGACACTTTGGATTTGGAGATGAAGTGATTCTTTACTGGAGCCTCCTTCACTTGTCATCCTGTGAATTAAAAACTGAGGATCAGACAAGCCTTCTTTCAAACTATGAACACAACAGGCAAGGATTTGGGAATTACATTTTAACCAGGGCTGACTGGGAATCTTCTTTGAGGACAGTTTGCTGGTGGCAATGCATGTTATGAGACACCACGACTTGATGGGAGGATGGCTTTTTATTTCTGCCTTGGATAAGTAGAGGGGAGGAATCCTTGGCTATCTGTTCACAAGGTCCCCACTTCAGAGAAACACTAAAACTCATCCCCACTTGAAAACTGCTTCTGAACAGCATCCACCTTCCTGCCTGTCCCAGTCAGCAGCATCCTTGGCAGCCAGGCTCCTGGGAAAGGGGAGAAGCAGAGAGACACAGGAGTCTCTTGCTCAGCCTTTTGGCTCCTCTAAAGAACTACTGCTGAATTCTCTTTCTCCTTAGAAGCAGACAGGGGAAAAAGCAGAAATAAATGCATAGGTGAGGCACCAAGCCTCTTAATGACAAGCATCTAGAATTTTCACTAGTGTATGTCTGGTGCAGGGAACTCATAAAAAGTGGGAACAGGCACGGGGTGTTCCTTCAGGTTATCATTTGCTTGGGTGTCATAGGACCAATGAATTCATGTGACATGAGGCAGGAGTAGGCACAGAATTGCAGGATGGTTTGGGAGAGAAGGGACATTAAAGATCATTTATTTCCAAGGCCCCAGCCATGGGCAGGGACACCTTCCACCAGCCCAGGGTGCTCAGAGCCCCATCCAACCTGGCCTGGGACACTTCCAGGGATGGGGCAGCCACAGCTTCTCTGCCCAACCCGTGCCAGGGCCTGCCCACCCTCACAGGGAACAATTTCTCCCCAATATCCAATCTAACCCTGCTCTCTGTCAGCCTGAAGCCATTCCCCCTTGTCCTGTCCCTCCAGGCCCTTGGAAATACTCTCTCTCCATCTTTCCTTGTGGGCTCCCTTCAGGCAGTGGCAAGCCATGCAGTTTGATGGTACTTCATTGCTCCAGCTGGATCCAGCTGCAGTTCTCCATGTAACTAAGAGACAAAGAGCAGATCAGACATCTCCTCATAGCAGGATAATAGCATGGCCAAAAATATCTCCGAGTCCATCAGCACAGCCTGGATAGGCTTACATGTAACTGAAGGAATGCTGGAAGCAAACCCACTCAATGGGATTTCGGTAGCACTGATGTCCTTCTAATAATTCAGGCAGAGGAATGACCCTCAGCTGCCCAGAGAAGATGTCAAGGAGGCTGGAGGAGCAGCAGTGCTTTTTCAGAACATGTACTTGCATCACCTTGCAGAAACATCTGCCAAATGGACCCTCTGGAGTGGGAAGCAGTGTGATCCTTAGGGGATCCCGTGGGATGTGTCTCCCTGGTTGGGAGAAAGCACTGGCTGGCTGCAGGAAAAACTCTTCTGTGCAGGAGCCTTCCTCAAAAGGGTTGGGAAATGTGTTTATTTAGCCTTCCTCATACACTGGGGAGCACACACTTTGCTGGGCTGCAGTGGTCTCCGGAGGTGCCGCAAAGACCCCTCAGCATTTGCAGAATTATCTTGGAATTCTTGGTCAGTTTGGGCTCACCAAAATAGTTGGGATCCTTGAAGGCTCCACTCCAATAGCTGGCTCTGATGACAGCTCAAAATGCCTCTCTAAATGAAATACAGTTAGTGCTATTTCTGCCCTGAGCTGATCTATGGAATTTTTTTTTTTTAATTAATATTCTTAAATATGAATGTCTCTGCCAAAGAGATGAAGTTCAGAATTCCACATTCCCTGGTCATTAGTCAAACTATTCCTCATGTGAGGTGCCGGTTGTGCTAAAATGGCTAAAGAGCACTTCTCAACAAGGTAAAAAAACCTGCAGGATTGGGACCACTATCCTTAGGTGGAATGACCCTCTTGGGAAAAATCCTAGAGAAGCTGTTCCTGAGAATCTACTGGAAACGAGAGGGGGTTTGTTTGCTTGTAAAAGCCCAGAATACTTCACTTATTTTTAGATGTCTGGCAATGAATCTGACTGCTTTAGGGATGTTTAAGCTCTTCATATAATCAAGTGAGGTTCCTTATTTTTCCTCCAACGTCAAGATGCCAATAATAGTTTTGATTACACAGACCTGTCAGCGTGGTTACGTTTGCTTAATTGACAGTGTTAGTCTGAAAAAGGCTTGTTTGCAAATACTCAGCTCTCAGGGTTTGACTTGCTTATTGCACAGACAAGGTACGAGGAAAGAAGGTTAGGAGAGTGTATTTTTTTGCAAGGAAAGCCTCTCTCCTAAAATCAAGAGCTACTCAAACCAGAGTTCTAGAAGGGGTTAATATATATATGTGATGATGTGTACAAGGAGAAACTAATTCCCATATTTTCAGGGCTGTGGAACTGAAACACGACAGTAGCACAATGGTAAAAATTCAAAACCAGTTTCCATGGGAAATTTGAGGCTCCTCTTAATCATTTAACAAATAATTTAGGTATTTTCCCACAGAGCATTATTGACTCCAGTGAGAGGCAAATCAGAAAGAAATTCTGAACTGCAGCAGCTGGAGTTTGAAGCCTTGCTATGGGAAAGGCATTATGCATTTTTCATAGAAAGCAATAAAATATTAATTCCTTTTAGTGACTTAGATGAGCACTATAAAAAAAAAAAGGTATTAGAACTGGGGCAAAAGAATTGCATTATTCAACCACATCCTCTTCATTACACGTTATTAAAAAGATGGTCGATATTTTGAGAGGAAAAAGGCTTTTATGGTTCTGGTTATTAGAGTAAAAAGTTAAACTTTCTTCAGTGTTGGGAGAGAGAAGAGAGGCTGAAGGCCATGTTCCCACTCCTTTCTTTGAATAGGCATCAACATCATAATTAGGGAGTTTTGTTTGACACCTTTATGGGCACATCCCTTGTGCTGGAATAGCATTTTATGAGTCTGCTCATCAGAAAAGCCCTCAGCAGGGTTGGAGCTTGACATGCCAGGCTCCCTCTAAATGATCCCAAAAGAGGTTAAAGGGATTCCACCAGCCAAGGGAAGCTGTTCCCATGCCTCCAACAGTACCTAAGTTACTATATAAGGCTTCTCCTGAGTTCAAGATTGGATGACATTTGTTCCTTATGATCATAATCCCGTGAGTGTTGACATCTTCACAGCAAGCCTTGACCTGGCAAGACTGCATAAGGTTCATTTTAGGTATATCTCATTAAATCCTGAAGGGTGGCTCAGGAGGGTCCCTGGTTTATTTTACAGGCAGATTGTCCATGTTCAGGGTTTGGGGTGGGGTTTTTTTTTTGGTTCAAAAAAGAGTGGTGGTGCTGCTGCTGTTCCTCCTCACAAAAGCTGAGGCTTGGTTTGGCAGCCATAAGGAAACTCTTGGATATAACTGGATGAGACAGCTCTTAATAGGAGAGATGTCATGGAAAAAGTGTGATTCACTGCTTTGAACTGTGCACAGAGTTCCAATACTTGGTTTAATTTGGTGTTAGGTGCCAGGCTGCATATCTATAGTTTGACACTAGGAGAGAGTGCTTTTTTCCTTTGCTCTTGCTGGTCCTGAAACTCTTCCTCCCCTTTTGAGGAGCCTTTCCTGCATGTCTCGGGCTGATCATGTTCCAGAGAGGTAATTACACACCAGTGCTGTAGCTTGGAGAAAATACCCTTTCCTTGGAGCTCCCCACTGTCAAAGTTGTTTTGAAGTAGTTTTCCCAAATTGCCACAGGGGGCTTTAAGCTTCAGCTAGCACTTAAAATCATGACTCTGCCAAGCTCCAAATCATGAAAAAAAACCCACCAAAATTGGAGGATTTGCATCAAACAGATCTGCAATATAGGTCTATTCCATTGTTCTTTAACATGTTTTTCAGAATCCATGAAGTTGTAGCACAGTGGTGGTGTGTACATAGGAAGGGAAGTGTGATGGCTTTTATTTCCTATACAATGCACATTTAAGCATCAGGGGACATTGTACTGATGACAAAAGAAGGTAGGCAACACTCACTGCTCTCTCACCTTCCAGTGAACCAGTCTTTGCATCATAAAAGAGAATAAAGGTGGTCAGACATGAATTGCCTTTGATAAATTCATGCTGACTTTTCCCAATCACCTTCTTACCCTTCATGGGGCTGGAAATAGCTTTGGGAAGGATTTGCTCTGGAGCCTCCTCCGATTGGCCTACAGGTGCCTCAATCTTCATTCTTGAAAATGGGGTTTGGATTTGCCTCTCAGGCAACAGGAACCTCTCCCTGCTCACCATGACCTGTGGAGATGACAGAAACTGGCCTTTGGATGGCATTGGTGGCTCCATCAGCACCACAGAAAGCATCTTGGCTGATCCCATAGCCTTGTGAATGTCCAGTTGACTTCCATGCCCCCTAACTCAATTCTCCTCTGTTGTGGATGCCGCTTTGCTTCCACAAACTCTGCTATTTCGTTGTGTCCTGACATCCAATTTTGCTGGGAACAACTAATAATAATAAAAATACCAAACCCAAGCCAACCAAAAAACCCAGTGAACACTTCAGACTCTTTCTTGTCCTTGGTCCCTACCTCCCCTGCCTCATTGATCAATAGAATCATTTATGTATTAGCTTTCTGTTTTCTGCCTATTTATGGAGCCTGTTCCCATTGCCCTGAAATCTGACTCAGATTGAAAGAAGCAGAACTTGTGGCTCTCCAGAAACTCCAGGGGAGAGCACTGATGATTTTGAACGGGTCATTCCTGTCAGACATTTTCCATCCTCACCTCATCAGTGCCCCTCACGCTCTTTATTCACCTTCTCTGCACTGCCCCACTTTTTTTTTTAAGCAATTTTCATGCAGGGGAAGGGGCAGCTTGTGTTACATCTGTTCCTTATTGCTTCACAAATGAAGATAGACTTGCTGTTTCAGTGGTCAAGAAGAGGGGAAGTTATTTCTGTCCTTTATAGCAATTAGGATGGGAGGACTGACTGCGTGAATGGAGTTAGTCTGGTGTTTGTATGTCAGGTTCCTCTGCTGAGTGTTAATTGAGCTTAGTGTCTATTTGGTTTATATTCAGTAATGACAGTCCCAAAATACTGTCACAGAGCTCAGTGATCACACTACTGTTTTCCTCAAGGAGTCTGCTAAAGCCTTCTCTTCCCTAGCTGGAAGGTTTCTTACTGATCTTGAGGCTGTTCAAAGAAGATTTTTTTTTCTCACGTAGCTTGTCTACCTCAGGGATAATTGGCTTGTTTGTTTTTGTTTGTTTGTTTTAGCAGAAGCTTTCCAAAGGGGGAAAAAAATTATTTGGCTGTCTCTGAAAACAAAGTTGGTGGAAAATGTTTTGCTTTGCCTGTCAGAAATTATTACACTCATTTTGCTCCCAAACTCTACTGCTCCTTGAGCAGAGACAGAAAATTTGGCAGAGGAGCTGTTCTGATGTCATGGTGTGCTTTTTGCCATCCTTGAAGACATTTGCTCAATGCTTTCCTCCAAGATTTATTTCTTTAGAGACGTGTCAGAGATTTACTACCCAAATCCCTGAGGATTCCTTCGAGCAGATGTTTCCTCATCACCAGGAGGGACCTCGGCTGGCCAAGCCCTTGCTCCTGTCTGTGCAGGATGGGTGGGATAACGGGTGGCAGACCTGAGAACTGTGGCTCCAGTGCTCTTCTGCAGGACACTGGAAGGGAGAAGATGCCAAATGTCTCAGCTGAAAAAGTTCATAGAGTGGGATGAAGGGAAGGGGCAGCCTAAGGTGAGAGAACACAGTGCTGCCAGATGTGCCTTCACAGGTAGAGACATGACCCCTTCTCAAGCCAGTTGACCTCTAGGAGTTTCATTGTCTCCATTCCAAGGATGAACACAAATCTCTGTGAAGGGCAATTAGAAGTTTTAAAAAAAGGCCAAATTCTTTCCCTCCTGTTCATGACTGGGATAGGGAGAACAAGCAGGAAGAGCTGTGTGGCTCCAAGGAACCACATTCCCTTCTGCTTTCCCTCTTGGGTGCACCTGCTCAGTCCACTGCCCACACTAACACTGCCTGCTGAGAAAAATGGCAATGTCCCTGCTTTGTAGAGACACACAGACGTGCAGGGTGGGGGACAGGTGAGTTCTGTGGAGCCACGGGAAGGGGGGAGGTCTTTGTGCAGGTGAGATAGTCCTTTTACTGCTGTGGGTGGAGGGGGATGGACACAGGACACACACAGGATGGAGGCTTACCTTGGAGACAGAGCTCCCTTCACATCAGAGCAATACAAAACTCACTAAAATCATTATTGTTCTCTCTCAATACTGACATGAAGTGGTGGCATAAAATAAAGGAGTTTTTTTACAGTTCAGGCAACATCTAACCTGCTCTAACTTGTAATAGGTAGCAGGTTTCAGCGTAACAAAGTTCCACAGCCATGGTTCTGTTGTTGCTGTTGGTTGGTTGTTTTTCTCCTGGGTTTTGGTTTGTTTGGGCTTTTTTGTTTGTTTGTTTTCAATAACCTTTAAACAGGCTGCAAGTGCATGTGACTGCAGAGATGTCCACTCCCAGAGTGCCCCCAGTTGCTGACACCTCGTCCTTACAGCTCTGACACACTCAGGGCAGGGGGGAGCAGACTGAAGGAAGCTTTTAGCGAGCAATCAGGAGAGACTGTGCTGATCAGAGGCAGGGCTGGCTCAGGCCACTGCTCTTACATGACCTTGTTGTACCCACTCCTTGCTGTTTACTTTCCTTCCCCTAAACTTCCCCCAACAAACTTTGCATGATTCCACATGCCTGCCCCCAAATGTTACAACTCCCGTTCCTCTTCTTGTCCTCTTCTTATCTGTTGCAATTATTGACTGAAGACTTTTGGTGTTTGTCATTCCTTTGTTATCTATCAGATTTGTCTCTCTTGTTTTTCTTTCCACCTTTCATGCAATCATAGAATGGTTTGGGTTGGAAGGAGCCTAAAAGATCATCTCGTTCCATGGGCAGGGACACCTTCCACTATCCCAGGCTGCTCAGAGCCCCATCCAACCTGGCCTTGGACACTTCCAGGGATGGGGCAGCCACAGTTTCTCTGCCCAACCTGTGCCAGGGCCTGCCCACCCTCACAGAATTTCCTCCTAATACCCAATCTTATCCTCTTACTTCAGCTTGAAACCACACCCCCTTATCCTGTCACTGTATTTCCTTTAAAATAGTCTCTCTTTGCATTGAAAGGGTCCTTGATAGAGTTACCTTAATTAAGCAGATGCTTTCTCTTTCCACACACCCTTACACAGACACTGAGCTGGACCATTAACTGGACCACTTAGGAAAACATTGTAGGATCTCTTACAAGGTAATGCCACTTATTTCTCTTTCCCAACATCCAGCTACATATCCTCTCTTTGTTGATATTAGCTTGGTGCTCTCTAACTGATAGAGGTGATGTTTTGTAGGACACTGCTCTCAACCCTCCATTGCATCACATACATGCAAACACAAGTCTCCTATAAAACTTTCTGTTGCAAACACCAGCAGGTAAAAAGATCTGAGGTGCCACCAGCAGCACATGCAGCCTGATCTTGGCCCAGGACTCTTGGCAAGGGCTTTCTGAACTTGGGGTAAAGTGAATTTCCTCACTATGCATCTGGAAGTACTAGGAGGGCTGTAATATCAGATGGATCAACTACCACAGCAGAGTTTTCAGCAGGTGCCTGTCATTTTGGAAATACAGCCCTTCTCTTGCATGGAAGTGGGGCTCTGTGGAATTATTTGGGGTTTAGGGAGAGCCAAAGTTAACTAAAAGGATGAGGAGCAGAAGGGGATGGAAAACGAGGGAGGACAGAACAGTGAGGTGAAAGGGCTGGGAGAAGATAGAAAATAGGAACAGAAGGATGGGACACGTGCAGGACCCAAGGTGCAGGACGAACACTTGGGACCAGCTCAAGGACTGCAGGATGGAAACAAATGACAGAGTACAGGAGCTAAAGGGGTTGAACAGACCCAAAGGAGGACAAAGTCCAGCTGAAGGGTGAACAGGGATCTCAAAGCAGTTGCATCTGATACTGGAGGACCTGACACAGTGCCTTGTACATCAGGAATTTTAAGGTGCCTAACAAGTAGTTGTGAAACCCTCCATCTTTTTCTGGTGAGAGGTCTGTATGCTGTTGTTATTTTCTAGCACACTCATTCATTTGCTCACACAGCACAGGGTTGTGCTGTGAACCCAAAAACCGTGGCTGTCTGGCAGGCCAGCAAGTTTTTCATATTGTGATAAATAGAAACTTGAAGTCCCTGACATGCAGCTCTGTGAGAGCCATCTGAAAAGCCCCCAGCATATTTACATGGAAAATACTTAAGAGATTTAGAAACAGAGGTTTAGAAGTTATTCATCTGTAGATAGAAGTTTGAGGAACTTATTTTCCATTTTAGTTTTTCTGAAAACCCAAGAGAAACACAGTGTTCAAGGCACTTTACAGAGGCAAGTCCTTGAAAGCTAAGAAATGTCTGCATTGAAAGTTTTTTAGTACAACCTCTTTTCCCTTTCCCTTCTCCCTTCATTTCCAGTATTGTGACAAAATCTTTAGTTACCCTGTGGTATGTTTTTGCCAGTAGAAGAGCCTGTCCTCATTCATTGCACAGAAAAGACAATGTTCCAGGAATAGTCTGGGGTGATACAGTGAATGAGGCTGTCATCTTCAACTTACCAAGAGCAGGTTTTCGTCCATCCATCAACAGTGGCACAAGCATCCTATTCAAAGTGTAGAGAGACTGTTCCAGGCCAGGCTGGAAGGGGCTCGGAGCAACCTGGTCCAGTGGAAGGTGTCCCTGCCCATGGCAGGGTGATTGCAACAAGACGATCTTTAAGGTCCCTTCCAACCCAGGCCATTCTGTGATTTTATGACTGGGATGGATGGTTTCCCTATAAAAGAATAATCAGGACTGCTTCTGTTTTGGGAAAGCTGGGAACTTTCATCCCTGCCCATTGTGGCAGTGGTGGAAACCACAGGTATTGTTGGATGCCCAATCCCTACTCATCTC
The DNA here is from genome assembly GCA_013399695.1 of Formicarius rufipectus. Taxonomy (NCBI): domain Eukaryota; kingdom Metazoa; phylum Chordata; class Aves; order Passeriformes; family Formicariidae; genus Formicarius; species Formicarius rufipectus. The sequence continues at coordinate 112,110 of VXAU01002761.1, forward strand.
GTTGCCATCTGATGCTTTGGGATGTGCAGTTGCACAAAGTGTGTAATTTCTTCCCTCTCACAGTGTAATGGGAAGGTGAAGCCCATGGCTCATTTCCCATTTCAGTGAAATCACTCCTTTCTGTCATGTCTCTGGCATTCTGAGGGATGAAGAGAGAAACATCTCAGACCCACACCTTCACTCAGAGTGGAATAAAGAGACTGAAGGCACGAAAGAATCTGGCCATTAACTTCTGATGCCATAGCAGTTGGCTGCTCTAATCCTCTCATGAGCATCTCTCAGGTTTGCTCCTGTTCTCTGGTAACTGCAGGAAGCAGGAGAGCTCCTGTTTCCACGTGGTATTCCTTGCAGCTTCAGGGCTTCAACTAATTCTGCTTCCCGTCCCTGTTCAGCACTCGCATTTATAGATTTATGGCTCTGAGTAAGTGGGGAAGTATGAAGTTGGCTGTGATTGGTACAGTGCATAAGTGTAAATTACCATTTCAAATGGGGATGCTCTGCCAGCTATTACATTTTTTTAATTTTTTTTTTTTTAATTTCCCTGTCTATTGCTCTTTTTAGACCATGGGGATTTATTTTGTGCGTGGAATATTTTGACTCCTGGGAGATGAATTGTGCCTCAGGGGCCTCAGGGCTGTGGGAGGTTACCTTGTGCCTTCCAGGCTGCATGTTAAGGTGTTGATGGATGATTTCAAAAGTGCACTGATCACCAAAATATACTGCAGGTTTGGTTTTCTTCATGCTTCTTCATTTCATGTGGGTGAGTATTACAAGATGTCACATGAGCAAAGCATCTCTGATTCTCCTGATCACCCAGTGCCACCTTCTCTTGAGCCAGATATCAGCCAACCTCTTCAGTGCTGACTGGACAGGCTTCAGTCCCGACAGGATTTTTGGAAAGGGGTTATGCAAAGTATTTTGGTACTGGGACCACTGCTGGCCTTTGAGGAAGTGAAGAAGTTAGTAGGGTCTGAGAGAGGAGAAGCTCCATAACTTGGAAAAGTGGGGAGCAGAAGATAGGGGTAGCACAGGAGCCATGGAGGAGAGAATTGGAAAGTTCAGGAGAAGATGGGATGACTGGAAAACCCAGAAAGGCAGAAAGTGGGTAAGAAGTTCTGCATGTGCAAGACTCAGATCTGGATTCCCACTTGGGGTATTTTGGTTTTGAAGTGCTTACCCTGAGGGTCTCTGAATTTGGCTTTCCTGAGAAAATCCTACACAGACAGAATTTGGTGGCAGCTGCAGCGCTGAGCCCATCAAATCCTGCAAAAGGCAGCTAAAGAGAATCCAGAGGGGGTGGCAGCATTACCCAAAATGCTGAGCCACATTCAGGGGTGTGTAAGACATCCAAGGAATGTTTTGGCTTGTTGTGCTGCAAGTTGACAGGTGCCTTTAAGGACCAGGCTTGGAAGGACGATGACCTTTCAGCTTCTGGAGTAGGATGAGAACCCAGAATCAGGTGTCCTGCTGCGCCAGCCAGCAACAGTTTTTCCCCCATGTATCTATGAAGGGATGTAGCCTGGGGGAGGATGTGGTCATCATGAACCCTTGAACCACAGTGACATGCCATACCTGACCTCGGAGATGTGAACACAGCCACTCCCTCAAAGGGAAGCTTAGTGGCACCTGTTTAGGCGGCACTGACCCTTGTGCACTTGGCTTCAGACCCGGCAGCCAGATCACTCTCCTATGGTACCTCAGCGTGGCTTTGGGGTTCACCTCTTGCTCCTCCCTCACATCTTTCTCCCGTGGCTCTTCCCCTCCAGCTCTGAAAATCGTGTGCCCCTGGGAGCTGCTGGCCCCGCAGGATCCGCACGGAGGCTGAACGGTGGCAGCTGGCATTGCCTCTCGATATAGCAGGGAGGGGTGTGGCTGCACAGGCACCGCGCTGCAGAGCACTTGGGCAACAGCCTGCGTGCTAAAAAGAGCCGAGCGGCACGTTGCGAAGGCTTCTGGATTTAATACCGAGTCTGAGAGGCAGCCTAAATTGCACCCAGGGAAAGATGCTGCCTCCTGAAGGGCTCTCAGGAACAGGCACAGGCGGTGCGGAGCGGCCCGAGTGTCCGCTCAGGGACGGGCTGTGGGAGGAGGTGAGCGGGGAGGGATGGCGGGGTGGGACTGCAGCTCAGGTAACGTGAACACCAGAGCTGTGGCAGCACAGAAATGTGTGTGGGGGCTGGGAAATCGTCCTGCAAACCGTGCAAGAGCTTCACGTTGTCCCCGCTCGGAGCTTGGTCGTTTAAAGCCAGCACAGGGCGAGCTCAATCGCAGCAACGTGGATATTTCCTGTATCCTCTTACAAACGCCGGGGAGCTTTCCCATCCATCCCTCCCAAAAGCTGTTTTTAAAGGATTTCTCAATAGTTAAACATGAGAATGAATAAATCCTAATTATAGGTCAAATAATCCCGGGAATGAATAATGCATTGTAATAATTGAAAAAGAAAATTCAGCAAGAATCATCTTACTATTACAAAGGTAAACATAGATTCTTCTTTTTTTTTTTTTTTTTGAAGAAAAGGTATATTCTCCAGGCAAGTATTTTTCCTTACCCTAATTCTGTACCATATGAAACAAAAACGTGCTTTCTTGTGCGACAGCCATCTTCCATGCTAATGAGTGAGAAAGGAAAAAGGGGTTAAGGGACATTTAAATCATATTCACCTCCTTCCCGAGGACAGAGCCAGAGAAAGCAGCCACAGTCAGCTGGTCAGAATGTCCAGAGCGTGAACTGGGGAGTGCCATCTAGTCAGGAGGAACTGGGAGGAGGGGTGAAGAGGGGAATGTTTTCCTCTAGATCCGAGCTGCTGAGAGATAGTGTAGGCTAAGCACATGGCTTGCAGCCAGCAAAGGCATCAGATACTATGATGATAAAAGCCTGGTTAATAATATTTAGCACTGACAAAGGGCTTTCAAGGGAAATACAGACATTTGTCCAGGGAAGGATGGACTCAGGCTCACCTGTTAGCCCCATTTTTGGGTTATTTCAGGAGAAAGTACACGGTTGTGAATTTTCCCTATGCTTTTAGAAGCTAAGTGTGACGGGGGGGAGCAAGCCACAGGTTTCTAAAGCCAAAAGAGCTGGTAGTCTGATTGCCTGTGAAATGCAGATTTGGCTCCTGGGGAGACTTTTTGCTGACGGTGTGGTAGTAAGAAAAATGCAAAAACTAAAAAAACGAGCAAGCTCACCTGTTTGGTACCTGGGACAAGGGATAAACTCCATCTCCCCGCCGAATGAGAGGAGAGGAACTGCATTTACCTGTGTCTTTGCCCGGCTGCACCGTTCACTGGGACAGGTTGCCTCCACCCGCGGATGGTCCGATGCCACGGTCGCGCCTGCATCACGGCAGTGACATTTATAAATGGAGGTCCGCGAGCCACAGGCAATGGGAGCGACCGGCTCAAGGTCAACTCCAGCCTGCGGCAGGGACGGGAACAACACCGGCCTCCGCCGGGACCCCCTTTCGGACAGTCCCGATCGCGGGGTTTGGCTGGGGGGGACCGGGGCGGGTTTCCACTCTGGAGAGGTGCGGGAAAGGAGGGCGGGGGCGGTGCCGCCCCTTGGCCACGCTGTTGCGAGCCTCCCGGCCGGAGAGCCGCAGCCGGCAGCGCGTTCCCCCCCGGAGGGGGTCTCCCCCTCCCCAAAATCCGACGCCGGCTGGCCAGGGGGGGGTGGCTGGTGCTGGGGAGAGGTGGGGCCGAGCATCCCCCGCCCGCGGGTGCGCGCCTGTGTCTCGCCGCGTTGGGTGCGCGCATCGCTCCATCTCTGAGCGCGTCCGCGCTGGCGCTGTCTGCGTGTCTCGGTGTGTCCGTGTCCCTGCGTGTCTGCGTGTGCCCCTCCGTGTAGCACCGTGCCTGCGTGTTCCTGCCCCTCCCCGCTGCGTGTCTGTCCGTCTGTCCGTGTCTGTGGGTGTGTGTGTGCGGGGCGGCGGGGACACCGCAGGAGCCGCGGGGCGAGCGCGGCCAACCCGCGGCGCAACAGGCGGATGGAGGCGGGCGGCGAGCGCTGAAGGAGCCGAGCCGGAGGGACCAGAGGGAGCGGAGCTGGGCCGGGATGCGGGCGGAGGAGCCGCTGGCGCTGGCGGCCCCGCGGGCGGGCGGTGGCGGCGAGACGGAGGCGGAGGCGCCGGGCGAGGAGCGGAGCGGCGGCAGCTGCTGCAGCAGCGAGCGGCTGGTGATCAACATCTCCGGGCTGCGCTTCGAGACGCAGCTGAGGACCCTCTCCATCTTCCCCGACACGCTGCTGGGCGACCCCAGCCGCAGGGTGCGCTACTTCGACCCTCTCCGCAACGAGTACTTCTTCGACCGCAACCGGCCGAGCTTCGACGCCATCCTTTACTATTACCAGTCCGGGGGGCGGCTCCGCCGGCCGGTCCATGTGCCCCTCGACATCTTCCTGGAGGAGATCCGCTTCTACCAGCTGGGCCAGGAGGCTATCGAGACCTTCCGAGAGGACGAGGGCTTCATCCAAGAGGAAGAGAAGCCCCTGCCCCAGCATCACTTCCAGCGCCAGGTGTGGCTGCTCTTTGAGTACCCCGAGAGCTCCGGGCCGGCCCGGGCCATCGCCATCGTCTCCGTGCTGGTCATCCTCATCTCCATCGTCATCTTCTGCCTGGAGACCCTGCCCGAGTTCCGCCAGGAGCCCAAGAGCGCCCAGCCTGGCTTCGGGGAGGCGACAGCGCTCGGCGACGAGGGGCTGCTGCTGCCGCCGCCGCCGCCCCCGAGCGGGACCCCGCCGCCCCTGCGCCCCGCCGCCGGCGCCGGCCCTTTCTTCACAGACCCCTTCTTCCTCATCGAGACCCTATGCATCATCTGGTTCTCCTTCGAGCTCCTCGTCCGCTTCTTTGCCTGCCCCAGCAAGCCCGAGTTCTCCCGCAACATCATGAACATCATTGACATCGTGGCCATCATCCCCTACTTCATCACCCTGGGCACCGAGCTGGCCCAGCAGCAGCAGCAGAAGCAACAGCCTGGGGGCAGCAGCAACAATGGGGGCCAGCAACAAGCCATGTCCCTGGCCATCCTCAGAGTCATCCGCCTGGTCAGAGTCTTCAGGATCTTCAAGCTCTCCAGGCACTCCAAGGGGCTGCAGATCTTAGGGAAGACTCTCCAGGCCAGCATGAGGGAGCTGGGCCTCCTCATCTTCTTCCTCTTCATTGGGGTGATCCTCTTCTCTAGCGCTGTCTACTTTGCAGAGACTGATGACCCCGACTCCCTGTTCACCAGCATCCCTGATGCTTTTTGGTGGGCAGTGGTGTCCATGACCACTGTGGGCTATGGGGACATGTATCCCATGACCATTGGTGGCAAGATTGTGGGCTCCCTGTGTGCCATCGCAGGCGTGCTCACCATCGCCCTCCCCGTCCCTGTCATCGTGTCCAACTTCAACTACTTCTACCACCGAGAGACTGACCACGAAGAGCAGTGCCAGTACACCCACGTCACCTGTGGCCAGCAGCAGTCACCCTTCTTTGAGCCCAAGAAGGGGGACAGTAATCAGTCTCTCAGCAAATCCGAATTCCTGGAAGCAGAAGACCTGGAGTCCATGAAATATGCCAACTTCATTCCTCCCAATAACCAGGGCTATAAAGAGAAGAAAATGCTGACAGAAGTGTGATCGGTTTTGCTCTCCTGGGTCCAGACGTGGAGCTGCGAGCTGCTGTACAGCAGTCTTCCTACAAGCAAGCTGGATCTAGTCAGCATTCACACGCCAGACTGTGAATTGTGATACCGTAAACAGAATGATTGTGATAATGGGCTCTTCTGTCCTGATTTGCTGTTTCTCATTACTGTGTGCAGCCACAAACGTTCTCGCTTTATGTGGAGTGCTAGCTGTCATCCCCACTCCCTTGTGAATTTCTTTCTCTGCTTTTGAAGACTGCTTGAATCCAACATTTGCTCCGAGACCAAGCCTTGTTACTCCACTAGCAGAGAAGCCCTTGCCACTACTTGAGCTGACGGATTCAGCAGAGGGAAGAGTTAAAGGGGCCGCAAACATCTGGCTCGGGCTGTGTCCTTGGTTCCTGTGCCGGCGCGGTGCCCTTGGCTGTGGCATCAGTCACGCCTGCCATGCCATTGCCTTTGAATAATGGGAACGCCGCGGCCAGGATCCCAGCGAGCTCTGCAGCTGGAGGGGAGAGCCAGCAAGCAGATGTATGCCTTCTTTGCAGCCCCTGACATGCTGAAGATCCTCTTGGTTTGTGTTTTCAAAAAACAAAACAAAACCCAAAAGGTGCATAGATCTGAAAACTTCTCTGCTTGTGACCTTGTACCATGTATCAAAAACAGGCTTATAGCAATCAACAGGCTTGGTGAAGAGTCTCTGTATTTTGAGCTTATCTCAGCCTTATTTATGCCAGTGCTCTGATGTCAATTGGCTTTTATGGTACCAGCTTAATCTTCATAGTGGTAAGTGCCTTCTGATGCAAGGCGCATTTGAGTAAATTCGTTTGTTATCTCCACAGTTCATCTCCACACAATAGCGTTTAATGAGATGTGCTTTACGCTTCAGATACCCCGCTCTGTATTTGGGCATGTGAGAGCAGTTGACTCCACTGCTTTTTTTTGTTGGTTTGTTTTGTTGTTGGTTTTTGTTTTTTTTTTATTTTTTTTTAATTGAGCATTTGTATAGCTGAGGGAAGTTTGCAGATAGTATTTTGTTGACAAGGCTGAAAAATTCTGACCACAGGCAGCTGCACCTGTGCTGTGGGACGATCTCACTGATTTAGTGACTCACAGGCATAAATTGCCCCAGGGTAAGCGCGTTATCATTTGAGACTGGCACGGATACAAACTTCCCTCAGCTATCTGCACAAAGCCAACAGTTTCCAGTGTGGGGAGAAACAGCTAGCCTTGAAGAGATGCTTTTGCTGTTGTTCTGATCTAGCCATGCTTGGTGTTTCATGGACAGAAGGGACAGCAATGTTTTTGCACTAGGTTTTATGAGGGCAGTGCATAGCTTGGTCTGCAGTGTCCTGTTTGTCAAGGGACCAGAGATTTGTGTCTTAAGATGCACATTTTGCTTCCCAGATCCTTTAATTAGTTTCAGTCAGCTCTGCCTTACACCTCACTTTAAAACGTTTCAAATGCTGCCAGCAGGTGAAAAGGGGGAATGGATGCTTTCAGATTCTACCGGTAAATTTTCCTGCAAGGAAAAGCCTTTCTTATTTTAAATCCAAGTGTATATTCTGCATTCACATGTCTGCATGTGTATGAAAGCCAAGGTAGCCATTAATGCTTTGCATCATCCTGTATGATATGCATATTAGAATGTACTACATATTGCATGTAACACCTGGAACACATAAACCAGACATACTATCAAGGTGCAAAATGCAGAGAGTGCATTTTATTTGTATATATAATGCTTTTCAGCCATAAGGCTAAGAATGCTACCATAGAATCACAGAATGGCCTGGGCTGGAAGGGACCTAAATGATCTTCTAGTTCCATCCCTTCTGCCATGGACAGGGACACCTTCCACTAAATCAGGTTGCTCAGAGTTTCATCCATATACTTAAATATAGTCAGACCTGGCTGTAGAACTGGTTCTGAGACAGGATCTGTTTGTATCTTCATTACCCTGCCTGTTTTCTGTTGTTTTGAGATATGGCTCCATGCCTGGAGTGCTTTTATTGTGGTCTCTCCTCATCTGAGCCCTGGTGGTATGGTAAAAGTTGTTTGTGCAAATCCTAACTCTGCTCCTTTTCTCCAGAGCCCTGTTGTCTTCTCAGAGAAGGGATCTCCCATGGGGTCAGCACACAACCATTGTAGGAAATCCTCTGTTCTCTGGCTGAAATCAGTAGGATAATGCCACTTGCCTCAGTCTGGGAGATACAGGTGTGGTGTGGTGAGGACTCAGCTCAGAGGAGCGTGCCTGAATAATGCCTGATTTCTCTTTGCTTCCTTGGGACTGAGGCAAAGGTTTGTGGAGGTCTGGGCCTTGGGAACCAATTCTGCATCCCTTGAAGTGTGTAACCAGCTGGTGGGTAAGTTGTCCTGCTGAATAAGTGGGACTGAGGAAGGATCAGTGTGGTGGCACCTCTGTTGATTTTATCTAAAAAGCTGTTCAGGTCATTGAGTTAATTTAGTAAAAAGCTGCTGGTGTTCTTAGTTCTGTTTCAGGGTCACTGTAATGAAATCTTTACTGTGAGAGAGGGACTTTCCTTCACAATTTGTTGTTGCTGGGAATCAGCAAAAGAACCTGCTGTTTAAGGGAGTTGTTTCCAGGCTGCTGCTCTCTCCTAGCAGAATACCCATGTTTTGGGGGTGTTTTGTGCCTGGGTATATCAGCTGAGAGACGTTTCCCCGAAGCAAGATACAAAAAATCCAGGTTAAAACACAATTAAGTTCAGGACGAGTCATGAGACACACTGAGCCTATGTCAGAAAATTCCTGTGCCTCTTTCTTCCCTGGGTCCTGGCCCTGCTGCCCCTGCCAGGCAGGAGCCCTCCCTGCTCAGGGCAGGTTGTTCTCCTGACCAACACAGCAGACAGCTGGGCATGGGGACTCCAGCAAGAAAATAAGAGATGGGAGGCAAATCACTGGTACCATAATCTTACAAAGATGCTCTTGGAAAGAGATTTCCAGCTCTTGGGTGAAGTTCAGTGAGTTTCTAGTGGTTTTTCAAAGTCTCTGTATGGACATGGGGAGTGCACACGCAAAGGAGTGAAGGAATTCTGTTGTAAACAGGCAGCTTCGTGCAGTTTTTGTGATCCATATTTTTAATTTTCAAAAGGAAAGCGTGTGTAAAAATGTGCAGAGCAGGAGTGGTGTTTGTTCTCTGTGTTTTCTGTGTTAGGACTAGGAAAAAGGGGAAAAAAAAAAAGGCCAACAGAAGTGTGGAAATTGTAACCCTGGGACTCAATTGGGCATGTAAACCCTTCTCTTATCCCTTCTGGAAAGCAGTGAAGTCCCAGAGTCCTCAATAATCCCATATACTATAGAACTTGTGGAATCTGACATGTTTATTAAGGTTTTGTTGGTTTTGTTGTTTTGTTTTTGTTTTTGTTTTGTTTTGTTTTTTCTATTTAATGTGACTGAAGTGACACAGTGGCACCTGTGCCACCGACTTTACGTGTGTCTCATTGTCACCAAACCACAGAGATGCTCTCAAGAATTTTCCCTCAAGTTCTCAGCCTGTAGCACTCACCTCTGAATGTTCAGGATGCAAATCTGGCTGGTTCCTTCTGAAGCTGTTTGCTCCTGAAGGTAGAGCACATCCCTGTGAAGCCAAGGAGGCACCTCCAGGGAATTGTTTCCATAACAACCTCCCGGACTGTTTCTCTCTACGCTGTGACTGTGGCTACAAGCAAAAGCACTCGTTGGATATTTTGCTTTCAGAGCTTGGCACCCCATCCTCACAGATGTTTTCCTTGCTTCCTGAGGGTGATCCCATCACCTTCTGTCACCGACAGCTGTCCTGTCCAACTTCAGGTGGACAGGTGGTAGCCTTTGGAAGGAGGGAGTGCAAACCTGGAGGTGGGAAGAGATTTGATTCGTACACAGAGGGGTGGAGAGTGCGTGAAGGACAGTGTGGGCACTCAGTCAAGGAGCTGAGGGACAACTGGCCTGTGGATGGAGAGTCATCTGAGTGCCTGGTGGCAGGGAATACAAGTTAAACCATCACATGAAAAAAACCTCTTAAATTCCTCTTAGAACAGTCTCCCTAGGAAATAGTTCTGCAGTGGAGGAGACTATTGTTCCTTCCTGATGCCTTGGCTGGTTTGTGGCAATCAGTTCTCCAGAGGATTTTCCCACAGGATGTTTTGCACCAAAGCAGGACAGGGCAGAAATCACCTCCTTGGAGGTGGGGAAGGAAGAATTCTGCTGAGGACACCACTTTTTTTAGTTCATGTAGTAAGTGGGAAAGGCATGCAGACCTATTTTGTGATACTTCAAGGTCTGCGTTACCAATGGATTCCTCCACTTCCCTCCAATTTCTGCTCCTGTTTGGAAAATGTTGAAATTTGGGATTCCCGAGCAATTTCCTGTTTGCCCCTTTTCTTTCATGGATGAAAACCCACTGCTGCAGCAGCCCTGGGGGTGAAGGTGACTGGACTTGGTGTTCTCTCCTCGGCCTTCTCGTTCAGTGCACGGAGATCCATCCCTATGGAGATAAAGAAGAGGGACTATAAAGAAAATTCGGGGCACTAAGAGGCAGGGTAAGGACTGAAGTGTCTTCCATACACTGATGGAAAGAACAGCATCAACCCTGAAAGCAAAGGAATAAACAGCTCCAGCATCTGCTGCTGTAGCTGAAATAGGTAAGGTTTCTTTTTGTTCTATGGTATTAATGGCTAAGGATTTCTTGAAACTAATGAGGAAGGACTTCATAATTAAGATTTGCAGCCTAAAGGGAGAATCTGGTTCTAGGTGAAGAAAGAAAGATAATTATAAACTACAAAAATATAGTATGAGCCAGATCCTCACCATCTGCTGATTCAAGCTGGCAAAACTCCTTTTAGTACAACTACCTTGGATCATATTGAGCTCCAACTTCAGTCTTCTGCATCAAGTCAAAGCTTATGTACTGGTTGTTAAAATTGCTTATTTCTTTTTTGTTCTTTTCTTGAGGTCCTGTTCACACCAGGGAAAGATCTGCAGATTACAGCAGGAGTGAACCACAGCTTTCCCAAAAGTGCTCATCTGACTCGAGTCCAAGTAAGTCTACGAAGCTCAGCAAACTCAAGCTTCTCTTTAAGTTCATATTGTCAGAAATAAGAGCAGCAGCATCACTTTGTCTGTTTATTTCTCAGTGGTGGAGGTAAGTGGACAAATCCAGAGGGAAGTTGAAGACTAAAGATCCTGCCCTTTGTGGCAGCCCTGTAAGCAGGAGATATCTCTGCGTTGCTGTGAAATGAGAACACAGCCTTGAGCCCTTCCTTGATATTCTTTGAAGTTGCACCAGAGACAAATCCCTTTCAGAAGACATTTGTAGCTGTGTTATCAGCAGGTTCACAGTCTCATGCCTGAACTGCAGTCACCTGCCTTACACAGAAGGCAGGGAGCAGGTGTTTGCAGGATGGAAAGACTTTAAGCCCCTGATAAAAGGAACCAGTGAATGCTGAGTGTCCTTAGCTGCCACCAAAGACAGCTGGTGAGGAAAACTGCCTGCCAGTTTCAAGAAGGAGCTCCTCTTGTGCAGGGTCGGGTCCTAAGTAGCACAAGACCTTAGCCAGGGAGATAAAACCAGAGAAATGGTCATTTGGGAAAGCAGAGAGGGGCTGCACTAATTGTTTTCCAGTGCCTGTTAATTCCACGTGATTTCCTGGGTTTACCCTTGCTCCAGGGAAGCCTGTCTGGGGCTTGTTGGCTGGCACAAGAGTTTGAGGGTCATAGCATGGTTTTACACCGTGGGAAACACGTGGCTGTGATCAGTGTGGGTTTTACAGTCCTGAAGCATAAATGTTCACTGATAAACCCTCACCTCTGGGAATATCCGTGGTGTCTGTAGTGCAAATGAGTAAGTGCAACAACTTCCTCTTAGTGGAAGGAAAGACAGGATTTACAAGAGGGAAAGTGCTCATCAGCTTCCATGGTCACCCTAAATACTGAAGCTGTGTTGACTATTCATTAGAGACAAAGCTAATGGGAAACTTGTCTTTACGCAAAATATCCTTGAAGATTCAGTGAATCCTTCTTTGGCTTCATTTTCACCGAGGTATTTATTCAGAGGTATAGAATTCTAGAAGATCTTTATTCAAAAGATTCTGTAAATCACACATCTATCTAATTACCAAATTTTTTTGTTTATTTAAAGAAAACAGAGGTCTCAATTCTGCTCTCTGCCCAAGGTCAGATAAGTACTTCTTTAAGGATATGAGTGGTGTGACTCCTAATTTAAGTGTGAGAGAAGAATCAGGCCCAAAGAAGAGGGCTGTAAATGCAGATGGTGAGACTAAATCTCTTTAGGTGTGGAAGAGACACATTCCATTCACCTACAAGGTTGTATGGAATGTTACACCCCCAAAAGGTTTAGCTTTTAGAGTCCATATCGGTGTATGCTCTTACTTCTCTGGAGGGAAATGAAATGGTATTTTACAGGGAAACTGGAGCATTACCCTCTCTTCTTTCTGCTCCTTGATGCATCTGTTGTTTTTCAATTAGCTTGATGGCATCCATTTTCAGAAAGCAGATGCTGCCCTCTTTTACACTGGTGCAATTCTGGAATAACTCCACTGACGTCAGGGAAGTGGCTCCAAATTTATCCCCGTTGAAAGCAGAATTGGACCACAGTCCTTTTGTCTGAGTGTCTGCTCTGAAGCTCTCAGGAAGGTGTGCCATTGTCACGCCATAAGGTGGAGACGAGTGCCTGTCTGCTGTGCCAGGCTCAGCTCTTTTGTGCCCTTGACATCACACGTGCCAGGCTGGAGCAGAATCCAGGCTGGTGTGGGGCACGTGTGGCCACCGTGAGAGGGGCAGTTGCTGCTCCTAAATTCTTGACCCCTCTCCCATTCCAATTTCCACTGGTTTCCTCTTGCTTGAGTGTGTTTTACAAGAAGGCAGAGGGTTTTAGGTTGAAGAATTGTGATGGCATGTAACAGCAGAAGGGGGGCAGAGGTCGACGTGGAGACAAACTCTATCCCCCCTCAGTTTTTTGCTCTTAGGGCTACGTGAAAGTGGCTGCAGTCGTGGTAGGTTGGTTGTACCTCTGCTCGTTTCAGAGTCTGTGTTTTGAGGGAATACTGAGTTTAAACAAATTTGGGCTACATCTTTGCTCTCTAACTCTTTTGATCTCAGTCAGTGCATTCCCTGAAACTGGATAGAAAGCTTCATATGAAAACCACTGGTGTGCTGTACCATGTGAGATGGGACAGATCAGGGTGAGTGGAAGAAATAGAGGCATAGAATCATAGAATGGTTATGGATGGATGGGACATTAAAGACAGTCTAGTTCTGTGGGTAGGGACGCCTTCCACTAGCCCAGATTTCTCAGAGCCACATCCAACGTGGCCTTGGACACTTCCAGGGATGGGGCAGCCACAGCTTCTCTGCCCAACCTGTGCCAGGGCCTCCCTGTGCTGTCTGTGCTGGGACCCCAGGGCTGGGGGCAGCTCTGCAGGGGGGTGTCCTCAGAGGGGGCAGAGGGGCAGAATCCCCTCCCTTGATCCATTCTCTGAGTCAGTAAAAAACAGAGTAAAGATGTGCCTCAAGGGTTAGTCCTGGGATTGTTAAAACCTTAGCAATAGAGCTGAGACTGTGAAATTTAGCAGTGAAGCACCCTAAGTGTCATCTTCAAGACTGTGCGTTGGATGACTGAATAATTGACTTAAAGAAATGGAAATACATTAAATAGCACAGAAATTAATGTTGCGATAGGGATTCTGGTGGCAAGCTTATCACTTGGGGAAGACGGACAAATAGAAAGGTTGGGGATACGTAGATGTGCCAGAGTGCCAGTGTCACTCACCGAGCCACCACAGTAATGCAGCCATAACAATTCCAGGTGCAAGTCCTTCAAAGTCTCAGAGCAAGCAGGTTCAGTACCACGTGGGGAACATGGATTGTGTCAGACCTCATCTGAAAAGCTGGGTGAATGGTTCATGACCTAAATTTGCTCAGGAAGGATGCACAGAAGAAGAGCAAGAATGACCAGGTGGATGAAGAGCTGCTTTGCAAGTCGAAGCTGGAGGAAGCTGACTTCTAGGCTAGCAAAGGTTTGACAAGCCAGGAAACTGCTGGGGGTAAAAGTAACCAAAAGAGAAGAAAGATGAGAAATTTTAACATCTTGCCACATTTCTTGTGTCCTCCAGCTTGTTTGCCATGCTGCACCCATATACCTACAAAGCACCAAGTCCCAGTGATTTTTTTATTTAATAATTTGGGTTTGTTGGTAGGAAGGAGAAGTAGGGGAGGAGCTGTGATCTTGGGAGGTGTTTTTTGTTGATGAAACTGGGAGAAGAGAAACAAGTCCTGGGAGTGGAGTAGGATGAGGCAGGGGATAACTCATCACTCTAGAAGCTGGTCTGGAGACACAGAAGAAGTTCATACCCCTTAAAAAACCCACCAAACTCTGTTCACTGCGCTTCCCCTCAACCTCCAGAACCCCACCACATGCCCGAGAGTGTTGTCCAAACGCTCCTGGAGCTCTGCCAGCCTTGGTGCTGTGCCCACTGCCCTGGGGAGCCTGGTCAGTGCCCACCACCCTCTGGGGGAAGAACCTTTTGCTGAGATCCCACCTGTCCCTGCCCTGACACAGCTCCAGCCATTCCCTGGGTGCTGTCCCTCGTCCCCTCAGAGCAGAGAGCAGTGCCTGCCCCTCCTCTGCCCCTTGTGGAGAAGTTGCATTGTTGTGAGATCTCATTCAGTAGATGATGATTTATGAGGATCTGAAACCTGCATGGGAGACTCCTTTATTGTGAATCTTCAAGACTTATTTATGCATAAATAGCATTTACACACCTTTGCTTTGGCTTTGCAGTGCCAAGGGAAGAGCTCCAGAACACTCTAGCCAGTGTGTGGAACACCACTGTGCTCTTAACTTGTGGCCAAGTTCTGACCCTGTTTGCCCTTTGCATGCTTCAGTTTTAAATCCTCCTCACTCAAGACCTGCATAATGGATTTATGTTTTAAAAGGGAGCACTTCTGAGCAATAAGGGGCTCTGTGCTCCTTACCAGTGATGGAGGAACAAACCTGCTTGGTGTTTGAATCCCACTTCACCCTCAGGACATAAAATAGAAAGTCACCTAGTAGATATTTACCTCTTACCTGGTGTCAGGTGGCCAAACTTAGGACATCTACTTTAGCATTGTAGTTGTTTTTGAGACAATTATACTACAAATGTATTGTGAATTTCTCAAGCTCTGGATTATTCTCATATTTTAATGCATCAGTACTCTCAGGTACCTTCCTTTTAGTGCTGTTCATTTTTGGTGTTCTTTACAAAAGGCGTGTTTGGAAAAGTCTGTAAGGGGCATGATAATTTTCTTAATGTTCTGAATATCTTTCCTTTTAATTTTTTTTTTAAGATGTATGTAAAGAAGGTAAAATACAAAATTTTACATTTATGTCTTTTGTACTTGGTCTGTAATGAAAGATACAGCATGGTTTGGGTGCTTGTGGAGGTGGGTTTATTTTGGAAGGGAGTGGATTACCTTTGGTTTAGGGCTGTTTATTTTTAAGAAACTTTTTAAAAAGCCATGTAGTGGTAGCCTTTGATTGTTCCTGGTTCCTAGCAGTGTGGTTCCAATATCTGCTCCAAAACTTCCTTGAATTCAGTGAAGTGTCATGGATACTTCAGCACTAATGACAGAAGGGATGTTCCTGTACTTTGGCTATGGCTGAGCCAAAGCAGTTGGATTTTGTTGCATCTGGAAAACCTGCCCAGGTTAAAAAAAAACCCAGGTGTTTGATGTGACCAGACTGCTTTTACAGCACAGTCTGACTTGCTGGGATGTGTCATTCTGAATTCTGAGCTCCTCTTCTGAGCTCAGGTGATCATCTTTTAGGATCCTTTCATTCTGAGATTATGTAATAGGGGGAAAAAACAAAACCAAACAAACAAAAACAAACAAACAAACAAAACCCAAACAAAACCCCTCAGAAAATTATTACTTAAAATGTTCTGGGTGAACCGAGAATGGCAGAAGGAGGTGCTATCTGCAGTGTGCTGTAGCTCCCCTCCTTCTTTACCTTTTTCTTAGCTATCTAAGAAAAAAAACAACTTTGCAGATTTGCAAAGTGCCATTAGCACTGATCTAAGGGCTTTTCAGAGAAGATGAATTGGGAGTTCTTTGCGTGGCAACCACTAATCAACATTTCCATAGAGGATGACTGAATACATGTTGATCAAGGCAGCTGCAGCTGCGATAAAGCTGTCCTGGGTTTTGGAGGCTGATGCATCTTTCCATCCTCCATGCCCACTCCAGGAAAAAACACAGCAGGAAAAAACACCCACTGGTACTTCTGGCCCTGGCATTTCTGCGTGTCAGTAACTGCAGGGTGTGTGAGGTTTTCTGCTGGTTACGAGACCACCTAATAAGGAAAGTCTTTGTAATTAAATTCTGCCCTTGCAGTCAAAGGGGCTTGGCACGTGGCCTTCGGGTGTGCCACATACCTGGCAATAAAACAGGGCAGTATAAGGCCATTTAGTAGTTCCTTTCTCCTAAACCATTTAGACATGGAGATCCTTTTGAGCATGTCCCATCTTCTCTCCAACACCTGGGTGGTGTCAGGCTCCATCAGGGGCCTCTCCTCCCTCAGGACACAGCGCGGTGTTACTGCCATAGCAGGGCTGATGAGCAGGTGGCCAGTGAGGATCAAAGAAACACAGGGAGATGCTTGGCCCTGTGTGTGAGCCTCGTGGAATACCCAAGTGCTGACAAGTCTTGCTGCTGCCTGAGTGTGTGCTGGCTTTGGCTCTCTTTTTCAGGCTCACACCCAGAACATTCAGTGCAACCCCCTTGTTCGTGACTCTCCCTTCCCCTGGAACTCAAAGTGTGCAAAATATCTCTGTCTGACAGAGCCCCGAGCTGACTTTCTGCAAGGTAAATTGAGAGCTTGTTGAATGCTCCCTGGAGATAAGAGGCTAACATAATTTCTCACAGCCAGTCCAAAAGAAGGAAATTCAAGCAAGGAATTCAAGCAAGTTTTTCCTCTTCCTCCCTGTGGATCACTATGAAGGACTGAGGTGGTAAAGCAGCAGAAGAAAATATGCTGGAGAAGGGAGGAATTCCCAGTCTCTTTCAGAGTATCTGAGCAGTCAAATCTGCACTTTGAATCTGGCAAGATCGTTCTTTTTTAACAGATTTTTACTGGCACTGTTAGGACCTAATCCTCCTAAATGTTTTTTCTTCCTTTATGGTATTTCAGAGGAATATGAGGATATATAGAATAGCCATTATGGCTCTTCGTGGTTTATATTTAGTCATAGATTGGTGATTCAGAAGTAAGCATGTGTAAAAAGGCCCAGATGAATCCTCTTGCAAATTCCTTTCTTTTCTGTAGCACATTTACTGACTTACTGACTAAGCATGAGCTTTATATTATTGGAGAGGGACTATTTCCATATCTTTGTGCCCACCAGGATGCATGGAGAATTTTTTTGATGGTTGACATATTTTAACAGCCCTACTCATGCAGAGAGACTTGGTTTCAGGCAAATGGAGCCAAATTCCCACATTTTTCTTTGGATGCCAGCTACGCAGTGTGGTGCAGGGTGCTTTAGAAGCCTTCAGGTTTTCAGCTGGTCCATTCTCCATATGGTTAGGAAACGTGACCTCTTTATCTTGGAAATTTATTGTTTTCAAGTGTAACTAAAGTTCCCATTTGAATGGGGTTTTTTTGAGTTTGGACTGTCAGATCTGCCACAGCACCACACCAGCCTGTAGACAGGCTGATGGCCACGGGCACATTGTAGGTCTGGATGGAACATTTCATTTTCCCTGTGCTTCACTTGCCCCAGCTGCAGAAGGGAAATGAAATCTTTCTCTCCTCAGCATGCAGCTGGGTGTTCTTCAGTGAGAAGATTCTCTGGGAACAAGCACTGTACCCATTGGTAAACTCATTTGTCTTCAGGTAATGCAAATGACCATTTCTTCCCTGCAGGGAATCCCAAGCAGAGGTTGTGAGGCAGCCCTGGGAAATCAGAGTCATAAAATCACAGAATGGTTTGGGTTGGAAGGGACACTGAAGATCATCCCATCCCAAACCCCTGCCATGGGCAGGGACACCTTCCACCAGCCCAGGTTGCTCAGAGCACTATCCAACCTGGCTTTGGACACTTCCAGGGATGGGGCAGTCACATTCTCTGGCCAACCCATGCCCTCAATGTGCAGCTGGACCACCTGGTTACTGTGGGAACTTCAGGGAGCTTCTTTGTAAACCTGTTTCTGATATCACGTGGTTGTAACTTCTGTAAAGGACATCATTATTGTCACAGCTGGAAACAAGATAAATGGGATGGTGACCCTCTTTAATAGCTTCAGTAACATGGTCTCCATTAATATTACTTTTTTTTAGGAAGAAATTCTTCACTGTGACTTCTGTGAGGCCCTGGCACAGGTTGGGCAGAGAAGCTGTGGCTGCCCCATCCCTGGAAGTGTCCAAGGGCAGGTTGGATGGGGCTCTGAGAAACCTGGGCTGGTGGAAGGTGTCCCTGCCCATGGCAGGGAGTGGAATGAGATGATCTTTAAGGTCCTTTCTAACCCAGACCATTCTGTGACTATTTCCCTGTTCCCCTTTCCATGCTTTCTGTCAATATTTAGAAGCCTCACTACTGGGTATTCATTGGGAGTGTAAATACATAGCTAAGCAGCCAGGCAGTCAGAAGACACCATAAATTCACACTCCCAGAAGTTTGGTAGAAGGTGGCAATTAAAAAAAGTCTATTAAAGCCTAAACACACCCCAGCCATTGGGAATGATACGGGTGAAACAGCTGGAACAGCAGTGGAGACCTGAACTTGCTGCTTGTGTTTGCCTTGCTGGTTTTGAGCACAGTCCTTGTGCCCAGGTGATTGTTGCTCTGCTGATGCTTGAGTGTATCTCCTGCCCTGTGCCACCTCCATCCACACCTCCAGCTGTGGAGTCCACCAAAGCTGCAGTGCTGGCTTCCCAAGGCTTGGATAGAAGCAGCACAGAAGGCAGGACCATGGCTGTTTTCCTGTCCCCAGCAGGCTGTTGTCCTTAGCAACTGTTGTCTTTGCTGCAGACCCAGCTCTGATATTTTGGTGGGGATTTTTTGTGTGCTGGTTCCCTGGGTACACTGCAGAAAATCCTCTAGAACAGCAGCGAAGAAAAAACAGAGGAGGATTTAATGAGGGCTAGCAACTGAAGTTAAAGCTGATAAGGAAGGTTGGATTCAAGTTGAGTAAAACTCAGGTTGCTTCATCTCAGCTACTTTCAAGCTGAAATAATTGACCTTCGTGATCCTTTTCAAAAATTTTAATAAGGACAAGCTTATCTTGTTGAATTTTAATTTAAAGTGATTGATTCTGAAGTTCTCCCAGAATATTTCTCTTGAAGGCATGCTTTGTGAATCAAGGGAAGAATCTGAGCCCTGTGTCATAGATTCCTCACACGCTGATGAGAAGGCTCAGAGAACTGATGCACGGTTCAAATTTCAATGTACTGTGGTTTGGCTGCATGAAGGAGAAAGGATTGGGAAACTGTGGGTGCTTTGCCAGTTGAGCAAGAGCATATGTGCCAGGTGTGTCCCTGAATGTGCATGTCAAGGCTTGGTGGGCAGTCAGTGCTGGAAAGCTGGAGGATACCCCAACTGCAAGTTTTTGCAGTGATCTGAAGTAAAATGCAAAGGATGCTTTAAATAGCGAGGCTGTGAACTGGAGTTGGTTTTGTGCAGGACTTGGAACACACCAGGCATGTTGTAAGCAGTGGATGTTCACAGAATCAGTGAATAATTATGGTTGGAAAAGACCTTCAAGATCATCGAGTCCAACCTGTGGTGGATCCCCACTTTGTCACCCAGCCCAGAGCACTGAGTGCCATGTCCCATCATTCCTTGGACACCCCAGCGATGGAAACTCCACCACCTCCCTGGGCAGCCTCTTCCAGTGAAGAAATTCCTCCTGATGTCCAACCTGAACCTCTCCAGGTGCAACTCGAGGCCAATTCCTCTTGTCCTGTCCCTTATTCCCCGGGAGCAGAGCCCGACCCCCACCTGTTTCCCCCCTCCTGTCAAGGAGTTATAGAGAGCCAGGAGGTCCCCCCTGAGCCTTCTTCTCTCCAGGCTGAGCCCCCCGACCTCCCACAGCTGCTCCTCATGAGACTTGTGCTCCAGACCCTTCCCCAGCCCCGTTGTCCATCCTTGTTATTATTGGGGTTTACCAAATGCAACTTCTCAGCAGCAAAAAGCAGCAGCTGCTCTGCAGGTTGGTGTCCTGCTGCCAAGCTCACACCTTCTCTGGGGCTCAGATTACTGTCTGATGCCCATGGGACTGGAGGTGATGTTTCTGGGTGATGTTTCTCCCAGCTTGGGTGAATCTGTGGAGTTAGAACCGAATCTTGGAAAGCCTAAAAATTCAAAGGGGAAAAATGTGCAGCGTGGGAAAGTCTTGCC
Organism: Formicarius rufipectus; assembly: GCA_013399695.1. Lineage (NCBI taxonomy): Eukaryota > Metazoa > Chordata > Aves > Passeriformes > Formicariidae > Formicarius > Formicarius rufipectus. The sequence continues at coordinate 132,129 of VXAU01002761.1, forward strand.
TTAGCCTGACTGTCGCTGTCAGGAAATGCCCCTGGGAGCCCTTGAGGCGTTCGTGGGGTGTCACAGTGCCATCCTGTGGGCCCTGGAGGGATGAGACAGAGCAACACCTGCAGGTGTGACCTGCACCGGCGTGGAGTGGTGGCACTGCTGAGTTTGGGCACTGTCCTGCTGCATCCCTCACTCCCCACCCGCGGGGTCAGCGAGGGAATTGGAAGGGCAAAAGCCACAAAACTCTTGCGTTGGGATAAAAACAATAGGGAAAGCAAAATGAAACAGGGAATTAACTTGCTGCTTCCCATGGCATGAAGGTGTTCAGCCATGTCCAGGGCTCCATCATATGTAGGGTTACTTGGGAAGACAAAACATCCCAACTCCAAGCACCCACACCTTCCTCCATCCTTCTCTCACATTATACACTGATCATGATGCCATATGGTCTGGAATATCCCTTTGGTCAGCTGGAGTGACCCAGCTGGGCTGTGCCTCCTCCTGACCTTCCATGCACCCCCAGCCTCCTTTGCCAGTGGGAGAGACTGGAAAGTCCTTGGCTCTGTGTCAGCACAAGCAAAAACATCTCTGTATTATCAGCCCTGTGTTCAAACACAGCCCCAGAGTGGTCACTGGGAAGAAAATGAACTCTACCCCAGGCAAAACCAGCCCAACCATGAAAGCTCCACTCCCATGAGGAGCATCTTCTGCCTCAACATTTCAAGTGTTTAATCCCTTTCATTTGCCACTGCAGGTCCCCCTGAATAGTCACTGCTGGGGTGTGCCATGGACCCTCCACAAGGTTCATGCAGCTCTACCCCCTGGCTGTGCAGAAACAGGACTTAGGGGCACAAACCTCTCCTGGTAACAGAGATACAGCTTTTTTTAAAAATTATTTTTATTTCTTAAGCTGAGTATGGATTATCTCTTCCAAGATATGAGAGAGAGAGAGAGAGCAGGTTGTGTTTGTGCAGTGAGCAGGACCCACACTGCTGGGACAGTCCCCTGGCCACCAGGCATCAGAGGAGGCTGTGCAGGGGCACAACAGGCTGCTCTCCTTGCTGCTGAAGCTCTGGGGGGACATAGGATTAATGATGCAGAAGAGCAAGTATGGCTCCAGAGTACTCCTTGGAGAATGGAATGAGACCTCCTGCTCGTCTTCCTTCTTTCCTGGGTGAGAATTTTCCCACCAGCAACCTGGTGGATCTGCTTTGTTTTGCCATTCTGCCAGCAAATCTTGAAATCATAAACTTTTGCAAAATCCACGTGGACAGGCAGCTGTGGGAGCACCTGCTGGCCAAACTGCTGGTGGCTGGAAATTTGGGGCTCTCTTTGGAGGTGGCTGGAACAGAGGAGGGCACAGAAACAAGCTGTCTGGTACCCTGGCTGACTGCCCTCACCTCTGAGCTGTTTTTTAAGAGGAAGCATCTACCCTCTGTGCTCCATCACCCTTCTGGTGTGATGGGAGAGAAGGCAGTGGAGGTGTGGAGCATGTCCTGCTGGCATCAGTGGAGCTGGACCTCCTTTCTGAGGCTTTAAGCAATATATGTGGTGAGGTGTGGGCTGCTGGCATGTGCTGGGGCAGCCTGAGTGGCACTGATGGTTGCCACAGATGTGGAGAAATTCAGTGGTTTCTGTGTTCTTTTATCTCCAGAAGTTTGGAGGTGGCAGCTGCTTTGGTGGCACCTGAGGGCAAGCCTTGGGTTGGATCTAGACACATAAAAGGGAACAGAGGTGGGACTTGGGCACAACACCCGTTTTCTGGAGCAAGTCAGTGTTGTCTTTGCACAATGTCATGAAATACGACAATGTCCTTTAGGGTGTTAGTGTCAGGATGAAACACAACATGTGCCTGAAAGTTGGGGTTCCTCAAGGGAGGTCCAGATGGCTCCCAGAGAGGGAAGTGTGAGCTGCATACGGGCCAGCACTGCGTGGGGAGAAACTGGGGGTTTCATTTTAGGAGGTGTGCTGGGGAATTGGGCATTTCCCCAAATATTTTGATTCAGTCAGTCAAGCTAGAGCTGCCAGTCTCACATGAGGTAGTTCTGCACCTTTCCACTTAGTGATACCAGCTGATTTTATATATCCACTGCATCAGTGTAGCAGGGCACTGGAAGGAGTTCCTCCTCTATTAGAGCTGCTCACTTCACAGCTCTGGTTGTCCATCCTTCTTTTCTGCTTTAAGATGGGCTCTAGAAATCCATTGGCTCTGTTCTGTTCAATCTCCTCTCCCTTATCTTTGCACAGTATGATAGTCTGACTGCCACATGGGTCTGTCAAAGCCAGTAAACTTTGGTTCCCTGGATTTACATCCACTTGAAGTAAGTTTCCCTACGTCTTTGCTATTCCCAGAGACACTCAGAGCCTGAAATTCTTCTCAATTAATTTGTCAGGGGTTGATTTTAAGTGTGGATCTCCCCCTTACTTGCACATATAGTTTAAATGGGATTGCACTGAGGAGGATTCAAGGATCTTCCATGGTAGCAGAAAGCAGCAGATCTGTTTTAAACATGGAATTTGTTACATCTTTTCAATTTATAAATGTAGAAGGTGTCTGAAATGGGGTTGAAAAGCTGCCCAGGGGAGTGCAGATCCCATTCCAGAGCACAGTCATGTTTTCATGTTGCTGGTCTCAGACTGCCTCACTGAGGAGTGAGGACTTATTTACTGTGGATTCAGGCATCAGCATCAGACTCTCAAAATTAAAGGCAGTAAAGCATAGAAAAATGGGTCCCCAAAATTAATCCCTTGCATCCCTCTACACATATACAAGGTCCACCTTGTTAAAAACTACAGCAATGTGATGGATTTTGTTCTTATACAAGACCTTCATTCTGCCTTCTGAAATTCTGTCCCTTCTGTTCAGGCTGGGCATCCAACTTCACTGACCATTTTGGAAATCCTTGGTTTAGTTTTGTACTTTATGTTAAAATTGTATTTACAAATAGGTAAGCAATAACTGAGTAATGAGGAGTTCATAGGATGGCAAGGAGCACTTTAGTATTTCATTGATCATAGACTTCACTTTTTTTTTTCATGTCTGTTCCTTTTAAATATTTTATTGCTTTTACATTTATAGAATTATAGACATAGAAAAATCCTCTTTGGTCCAATTGCTATTCATCTTTCCCAGTCAAAGCCTTTCCTATTGTTTCCTCTGTGTGACTCAGAGTTATTATTTCAATGGTACCTTCCTTCAAGCGCTCTTACAAACTTGGTTTCATGTCAGTCCTTCACTTCTGTGCTGTGCAAGCCCAACCCTTGCTTCTTTGACAGATTTAAAATGTAGGTTTTGCTGTCCTGTGGCCTCTCTGTTTGGGCTTTCCCCCATATTTGCAGTGTTAAATGATTTTGTGTTAGACCATAAGTGAGTATCACAGCTCTTTGATGCTTTCTGGGCTGCTCGCAGGTATCTGCTCAGTGCTGCAGGGTTTGATCCCTGAGCTGCTTTGCTTCTAGGACAGAGGATGAGAGGTGGTCCAGAAAAATTCATATCTGGGCTTTTTGATTTGCAGGCACTTCAAGAAGTTTTTTTCAGGCCAAATCCAAAAACCTTTTTGTGTCATTCATCTTCTTATCTACTGGGATGGTTTCTTTTGCTATTTATTTTAAGTTTTGCGTATCCCTTGCTTTGGTCAGACAGGTAACATTACATGCAGTACTTGCAGTGCAAGAGGAGTCTTGCTTGCTGCCAAGGAGCTTTACTAAATGAATTCACAAACCATAAAGGAGCAGAGATCTTCTCCCTGCAGGTCAGGATTTTACGATTTCTAAGCATTTCTTGGATTATTAATGCACACAATGGATAAAAGGAGATCTTGGATATCAAACACTGAATATTTAGACTCTTGTCCTCTCCTCTTTACCAGTGGAACATCTTTACTGACTTTGGGGACGATCCACATCAGATACATCAGGGTAAAACTGGAAGCAGACCAAACACCCCTGGGATTGTCCACTCTGCAGGAAAATCCAGGGATTTGCCACATGTTAAACTAAAACAGCTGCTGCAGGTGTCTCTCTTCCTCTGAGTTATCTGGCTTACCAAACTGCAAGCAGTGATGAGGACCCAGAGTTACTGCTGCTCTGAATCTTTTGAAAACCATAAACTAGCCCTAATGTCTCAATTTGTTCACTCTCTGTAATCCCTGGATTGAAAACCTTCCAACATATAAATCCACAGGAAAAAGCTTACATGAAAGAAAACTCACTGAGGGAATTTTGCTTTGAAGAGCAGTAATATATTTAGCCTGCAAAGCAGAGATTTCTCACAGCTTTGGCAAACTCAAAGCAAGCAGGCCATAGTTTGTTGGTAGATGTGACTTTTTTTTTCCCCTTAGAAAACTTTTTGAAGAGAAAATACATTTTACAAATTCTTACTTGTAGTATCATGCACATTTTTATGTATCTGTGATCATTGCTTAAATATGTCCCTTCTGTGTGTGTATGTTCATATATATTTAAATAAGGATGCATATTTATATATTTTATGTTCTGCTGACATTTTCTCCTTCTGAATCCAGACAGAGCTCTTGACAAATCTTGTTCACTCAGAAGGTTTCTCCTGCCTCTGATATTTCTCACACTTCTTTCTCCTCCTTTGGTCTTTGGCCATGTCACAACCAACCTTTTGGCCCAGTATTTTCTCACTGGTACACTTTTTGTAGCCTGATTTTGTTCTTCTCTTTCTGGCTACTTGAGTCCTTGTCAAGCAGTAACAGCACAGGGACTGAAACATGTATGATTTTCATAGTGGCAGAAGTTTCCTTCAGGAACAGCCTGCTCCAGCATGGGTCCACACTTACTCCAGTCTTTTTTTTTTTAATCTTTCTCTCTCTTTTGTTGTGGTATTTTGAATAACTTATTAATAACCCTTTAGATTCTGTGTGTGACCAGCACAGATGGACCTTGATGCAGCTAGAATGGATTGCGTGAAAGTGGCACAATGGAGAAAAGTTCTTGCAGGCCCAAGATTCCATGTTGCCTAATAAATTGTTTCAGATCTGATTTAAAAGAATAAATAAAAATTTTAAATTCCCTCTTGTGTTCTGATAGACTTTTCTCCCCTGGCATGGAAGGAGGTGCTTATAAGCCAAATTGTTAATCTAGATCTGTCTTAAAAGACTTAAAATTAAACACCAAGCAAAGAGCTGTGGGAATTCACAAAGTCCCAGTTAAAGTCAGACCTGGTGTCTCCATCCTTGGAGAGCACAGCACTGCAATGCATCCTGACAAACTTCTGCAAGCTTCCAATCCTGCAAGAGGACATCTGTATAATTCCCAGCAGCTGTAGGGAAAAAATCACCCCCAAAATCCAATCCCAAAAGGCACCACAGCAAGCAGGTACCTCAAACCCAGTCCCTTCAAACATTCTCCTTAAGAAATGAACCCTTGGGCTGACGTGTCTTGACTGTGATCCGTATGAAATAACACCTTTGTCTTGGGCAGGTTTTTTAACAAAATGTTTTGGGTTTTTTTTTCTCCTTTCTAGGTGGATTCTGGATGCTGCAAGGCTGTCATGCCAGGATGCTGCTGAAGAGGTGGTTGCATCTTCCTGCTGTAGAGTTGGTGACCCTTCCCTGTGTGCAGGGAATCCAACCTGTATGGACAGGAAACTGTTTTCCTTGCTTTGGGGTCTTCTTGGTGCTGTTGGTTTTAAAGGGGTTAACACCCTCAGTTCCAGGAAACTGAAGCTAGCTGTGGACAGGGATTGGAGGAAAGAGGAAGGGAGAATCCCCCACCAGACTCAAATGGGTCTCATTTCTGGGAAAACTAAGTCAAACAGGATTCAACTGCAGTGATTTATAAGCTGTTCCATCAAAAGCCCCAGCCAAGCACGGAGTCCTGTGGGAGGCTGGAGATGGACACAGGACACCTCCAAAAGACTCTGTTGTTGAAACTTCCTTTAAACCGTTTTTTCCAGTGGAGGATCCAGACCTAGAAAATGTGTGGGGTCATCCCTTAGAAGAGCAAATTAGCTCCCTTTAGAGAATTGAACAAGTCGCCCAAAGTCTGTCTGTCTGTCTGTCTGTCTGCCTGTCCTTTGGCCTTGGATCCCTGCGCTTTTTAAACCTGTGGTTTCATAACTCACACACAAGGTGGGTGTCTCACACAGTAGCAATCATCCTCTTCATGCAAAATATCTGCAGTCTGAGGGATGGGCCCAAAGTAGAGGTATTTCTCATTTAGCTATGGAGTGTCCTGCCTTGGTGTGTGTGCAGTCAGTCCTTGTGAACATGTGAGTCCCTTGCCTGCTCTAAAGGAGTTAGTGACTTAGTTTCAGTGGTCGTAGAGATTGTCACTGAAATAGCACTGTTTGTGGTAGTCTTTTGTGTGATTTAGAAGACACAATAGCCAGACAGTTCTGAAATTATGGTATAATTGTACTCAGCGTTCCCAGGAGATGCTCTGAAGGCTTCTCCCTTTTGCACCATTGTGACAGAAACCTCTGTTGCTTTTCAAAGCTCCACAAGTCCGTGCTGTGCTGTGCTGTGCTGGAATTTAGAAAACTCAATTAGCACTGCAAAGTGAAGGGCAGAGAGGGATGTTCTGGCCTGCAGTTCCCTCTGTTGGCAGGAGCAGAGGTCAGTGGTGCAGCCAAATTCCCATAGCCACGGGTGGATCCACCTTGTGTGTGTTGCCAGCTCCCTGCACAGGAGGGTGGGTGGAAGGAACTGGTTCTGGAAGGGGGGAGACTGAAGGAGTGCAGTGAGCACAGTGACTGGGATTTTCAGCAGGTATCTGATGGATGCTGGGCTGTTTATCAGTAACAGCCTCTCTGTTTGCCTGGGTGACTTTTAGCCTGTCTGGCAGTTTTCACAGTCAGTGTGTGAGGGAGAAGAGGTGGAAGGCAGCTCAGTGTGATTTGGCAGCTGTAACAGGCTGGGCTGTAATACCTGAGCGTCTGGATCTCTGATAAGATGTGACTTCCTCACTCCCTGTGGCTCACAGAGGCTTTTAGGACTGGGCTTACAGAAACCCTGAGCTGCCAGGTGGAAAGCTGCTTCTGAAGCAGGACTTCTGAGTAGTCCTGAGTGTGGACGTGAGCCTGAAGTCCTTAGGAGTCAACATGCACTCCATGTTCCCAAAAAACCTACTCTGTGTCTCAGTGCAGGCCAGTGGGAATGGTCTGAGTCCCTGTGCACCCTGATCCCTGTGGCAAGGCCATGTGGCTGACCATGAGTGGCCAGAGCTGCCGTGGGCTGTGGAACCTTGTTCTGATGCGTTATTTGAAGGGAAAACAGTTGGAATTTGCAGGCCAGACCCTGTGGTGAGACATGTAATTCCAGCTCCCTCATTGGTGCTGATTTATACAAATCTGGTTCAATGCTTCTGAGAAATTGTTGATGGTGTGTTTTTTTTTAACTTGTTTCACTGAAAACTCAAAGCCTTTCCAATAAAGAACGTGAAGTACAGAGCATTTTTAGGTGGAGCATGTGCTTCAGGCTGTTTACTGGATTCAGGCTTTGAGAGAGCACAAATTCTTTGTAGGCAATCCCACCTACAGTGGGAGAAGGGGTTATTGGGCTTGAAAATTGACCAGGGGCATGGGACTCAACTGAGCTTTGAACAGCAATCATTGTCCTTACTGATGGTGCCATAACATGTGCTTGACTCAAACCCAACGTTGCACAGGCAAGAACCTGTTGAAGTCATGTAATTTAGGTATTTGTGTTGTTCCTGCCAGTGTGATCTACTGTTGAATAGGCTAGACATATGAATAAAATCAGTATTTTTTAAAGTGCTGTGTGTTTTTTATGTTGACTGGCTGCCCTCTTGGACTTTATTTTGTTCATGTGAAATATTTGAGGTGGGATTAGTGGAGCTTTCTCAGGACAGTCCACTTGCAGAAGTGCTACCTTTTCTTCCTCAGAGGTGATTGCTGCAGTCCTGCACTGAACTCCTGCCACTGGGAAGGATGTGAAGGTAACTTGGCATGTCCTCCTCCTCATCCTGCAGGGGTGGTCCCTCTGTTCTGTGACAGCAGCCAAGGCTGCTCTGGCTTATATCAAACTGAAGTGATCTCTTGGCTGGAGTTCAGTGCTGGTGAGGGATGTGTGTGTCTCATCATACCTGCTGCTGCCTCTGTCCCTGCCTTTCTCACCTCATGGCCCTGCAGATACCAAAGGATGGATGTGTTTTGAAGGACTTTCTCCTTTCTTACTCTGCCTGTCTCCATTCCAGCCCTTGCTCAAGGAAAGGTGTTTTTGAAGGTACCTCTGAGATGCTTATTCATCTCCTAGATTCTGGGTCTTGTTGGATACTGAGGCAAAAGTGATCTGACCTTCCAAGAGGGCTGTCTTGCTCCAACAAGTTCCCCTCCTCTGGGAATGCTCAGTGGCAATCTGAAAATTACTCCTCACATCTTTCACTTGCCTCTTGACTTGGAAGCCACAAAGACAAGTCCATGTGTATGGCATTCAAACCCACTGGGGAGACATTGTGTCTGCCACACAGTCACACTGGAAGAGGCCAGTGAGGCAAGAGTCCAGAAAAAAGCCAGACCTTGTTTCCCCTACTAGATGCTGGAGTCTTCATCTTGCTGAAGGAATCAGGGGCAGTGGTTCATGCACAGAATTTGTCTTCTTCTACCATGACATTGTGACAGCACTGTTAAATGGTGAGTACAGGTGCTTGTCTGCTCCCTGTCACTCATCCAAGGCCATGACTGTCACATCCTTTCATATTTTTCACACTGTGCTGATTTAGAGGTAAACCAGTAGGAGAAATGAATCCAACTCAGAATGGGATTGCAAGGCAGAATAACAATTTAATAAAAGATCACAAAAAACAATACACTGAAAGAAAATTTGTTTGTGCCACAAAAACACCAGATGCACAGCCCAGCACAGTGGGGCACAAGCAGGATGGAGCTCACCAACCCCTGTGCTGAGCACACAGTGGCCTCCCTGAGTTCAAAGTAAAAAGAAAACAAGATACCTGCTGGTGAAAGTGATGGTTGCAATCTGGTGGTGGTCTCAGTTTGATCGAGGCTCTGGTCCTCCTCTGGATCTGAAGAGAGTCCCCAGTCCCAAACCCCAAGCTTATATTCACTTGGGCTCAGATGGGAACGCCCAGTCCCTCCCCCTGAGCGGAGACTTTCACAGTGGGTGATTTACTCTGTGAGGTGAACAATGGCATATTTTTGGCATCCCTGATGGCCCATCAGCAGACATGACCCTTCAGGTGGGTGTGGAGGTAGGAAAACTTCCTTCTCTCACAGAAGTTCCTAAACACCCAGTTTGTAGCCTGAGGGGTTGGGTGTGCCTTAAACAATTGCTGCTAATAAGCCATTGTGAGCAATTGTGAGAAAAACGACATAGAGGGTTTTAGAATACACACCCACCCAGTGACAAACTGATCCTGGCTACTAAAACCAGGACACACACCCAACTTGTTTGTCTTAAAAAGCCTTGGTTGTCTCAGCTGCTGTATCTCAAACCACAGAGTCAGCCTGACTCCCCTTGCCTACTTCATCTCTCCCCCTTCGTCACTCAGCCCTGATGATCATTGTCCTCCCTTTTGGAGGAAAGTGGCTGTCCCAGCACACTCTCCATTGAAGTGAATGGCATAAATCTCATTGAGGAATCATGTCTTGGTTCCCATCAGTGCACACACCCCCACTACAAGCCCTGCTTAAGCAGGACTCAAAACCTGAAGCAGCATGTAGAAATGAGGTGACTCACAACATCCAAAACATTTTACAGGTGGATGGTTTATGTCAAGGTAAGTTAAAGGAAATAGAATCTGTTCAGGAAAGAAAAAAAAAAAAAAAAGTTTTTTTTTAATCCAGTCAGGTTTAGGGTAAATTTAGGAGTCTGGTTTTTGGAGGATGGGTTGATGGAAGAATAAGCTGTGCAAGGCCAGCTGGCCAGTTGAACCATGTCTGCCATAAAAGCCCACAGAGTCTTTATGCATTAAAGTATATTCATGGACAATGTGGGTGTAAAAGAAATGGCAGGAAGATGGAGAAGCAGGGAGGAGGATAAATGTATTAATTTTGAGTACAGCATTTGTATCTGCTGTTGTAATTGGTCTGTTATAATGATTTTTCCTAGAAGTGAATTAGCAATCCCAGCAGAGAGTACAATTGGGAGAGTCATTGAGTTACAAGAAAGGAAATCAAAGGCAGACTAACATCTCTCCTGTTAAATAACTGGCAGGAACTGTGTTGCAGACCTATGGAAGGAATTCTCACAAATCACCAGAACTAAGTGGTATTCACTTATGACTTCCAAGGGAAATAGGGGGAATTACTTGTGGCACTGTGTAATTCACTTAATCCTCCACTGGAGCCTGGAGTCTGGGGAGTTGTGCCTTTCTTTAAAGCAGTTTCCACAAGTCTGTCTAAGGTACTGCAGTCTGGTGAATTTGACATTGGTATTGGGCCAATTAATGGGATAACAAAGAATTGAACCAATGAATGCCTGATCAATATAAAAAAAAATTCACAGAATATGCTGAGTTGGGAGGGACCCACAAGGGACATCGAGTCCAGCTCCTGGCCCTGCACAGAACCATCCCCAAGAGTGCCACCAGGTGCCTGAGACCATCATCCAAATAGTCCAAATACTTGAGCTCTGTCAGCCTTGGTGCTGTGACCACTGCCCTGGGGAGCCCAACCACCCTCTGGGGGAAGAACCTTTTTCTAATATCTAAGTCAGCACAGGTTCTGTTGAGCTTAAGAAAGGTTTTGCTTTAGGAAAATTATTTCTTTGAAGGGATAACCAAGCATGATGATAATGGTGAATCTCTTTGATTAGGTCAGAAGGCTTTAGAGGGAACTGCAGTCATGGGATAAAAGAGAAGGTCCTGGCATGGTTAAAAAGAGGAAACAGTGCCAGAGTCTCTGGCCAGCTGATAGAATAGAGAGAAGTCAGTTGAAAAAATCATCTTAGCACTCAATAGTAGTTTAAATGGTAAATCAAATGTTACGTTCTATTCAGAGCTCAAGTACTGCTACAGTCTTGGTACTTCAGACTATAGCTGGAATATGTTTGGAGAAGGCAAGGAGGATCATCAATGACATCAAAGAAAGTATGACAGAGGTCTATTTATGAAATGCATGGAGAGCTTGAGCATTATTGATTTCTTCTTGGGTACCTAGACTTAGAGTAAGCCAATGAGACTGTTGTGAAACAGGTTCAAAACACACAGGAGAAGGTGGCACTTCATGCAAAGAGAAGCAGAACTGGGAGGATCATTGACAAAGGATGGTGGAAATGCAAGGAATTTCCATGAAAATATGGGGAGACCTGGTGAGGTAAAAGGGAGATTGATCACAGATTACTAAATAAACAAAACACAGCAGATTCAGTAGACCCCAAGAGCTAGAGACGATTAAAAGGTGGGAAAAATCTTGTTTGTTTTGTTCTTTTTCTGCTTCAGGTGTATGCTTGTGATCATTCTTAAGACTTCTAGTATTCATGCAGAAGACTGGCAGAAACAGGAAACCTCTATCTAGATCAAAATCAGTTCAACTTTAACAGTAAATGATATTAAATGGTGTTATATAGATTTGACCATTTGAAGATACCTAGATCTGACCTTTCCCAAGTTTTGATGGAGTTAGATAGCTGTTTCTCAGTCTATTTTGATCTTCTCAACTCTGCTGGTGGAGATGAGAATAGCAGCACAGTAAATACCAGCTTATTGATGACCAGCTATTTTTAATTAGTGACCTTTATGGACTCTTTAAAACTTGTCCACAGACTCTTAAAGAGTCTTGAGCAACAGCTTGATGGACACCAGCTGCATTGTGTAGTGTTCATCTCTAATCTTCAACTTCACTGTAAGCAGCTGACATCCACTCCTGAAAAAGTAGCCAGTCAAGAGACACAAGAGCGAGAGTGGGAAGCTCATGAAGAAGGGAGAGAAGTGGTCAGCAGGGAGCCATGGGGAGCTCTGCCTCTGCTTCTCCTTGTGAATTGGCCCAGTTGGTCCTCATCAATTACCATGTCCAAAGAACAGAACTGAAGCGATGGTGTTCTTGGTGACACCATCAGGTAGCACAAGGTCTGGATACCACACTGTTCCTCCTTTAAAAGGGGGAAAATTATTCTCCATGCCCCAGACCAACCCAGGCAAATGTGAGCCGCGTGGTTGTCTGCATGGAGCAGACAAACTGCCTTGTGCATTGATTTTGTGCACATTAATAGCCCAGACTGCTTCCTGAGTAGCAATTTGCATACTCTTAGGGGAATAATTTCCTTGTCTATTATTAGAAGAATCCGTCCTTTACAGGATGTTTTGACCAGAAGGCTATTTCAAGCCACTTTGTAGTTGTCAAAGACATATCATGTAACCATGATAGTTATTGCACTCCCAGTCAACAAGCAGTGGAGTCCAGCCTGGTGTCCTTAGGGCCAGCAAGTCCAGCCAGTCCTATGGGAGGAGCAAACACTCATATAAGACTTCTTTTGCTATTAACACTTGATTTTTCTCTCTCAGCATGGAACTGTGAGGGTGTAGGACAGCAGAACCCCATCCCCAGTGGTTTGTTTCCCAGCAGCTTGGGGATAATGACAACCCGAGCCTAAGTGCTAAGGAGAGCCAAATATGCTTTTTACATTTGCTGCTGGAGGTGTCTGTGAAGGCTCAGTGTTTACACATCCTCGTCAAACAGGGACATCCCTGGGTTGAGAGATGTTTAGTGATGATCAGGGGAAGGTGTTAAGGAGGTGCAGTGTTTCAGGAAGTCACCTCCCACCCTAAACTGCTTCATTAAATAGGGATATATAGCTGTAGCTTCTTCCCAGTCAACAGGGTGTTGTTTACCTCCTGCAACTGCTCACTTTGTGTCTTCTGATTGCTCTGTCCATCCATTGCTTCCTATTTCCATGTGGGAATCGAAGCTGGGCATCACAGGATGAGGGAAGAAAGCTTCCAGGAGTTTCATCTATACCATGCCCTCCTGATGATGACCAAGCTGCAGTTTCAGACTGGAGGCAGCACCAAACATCAGAGGTGCAAATACACTGTGGTCCTTAGTGTGGGGCCCTGCTCTCTGCTGCCCTGCCAGAACGTGGGTGGTAGCATGTAGTCCTACCATTCCTCCCTCTGGAATCACTTCTGGTGTGGTGCCTGATCGCCTCACTGTGCCATTGGGGAGGATAAGGTGATATGGGGCTTCCCTTCCCACTGCCCCACAGAACTCCCTTTCTTCCAGCAGAGAGACAGAACATCAGGAGTCACCAGATCTTTGCATGTCCTGGCCAGGGAAACAGTGTCATGGAATCAGAGAGTGGTCTGGGTTGGAAGGGACCTTAAAGATCACCCTGTTCCATCCCCCTGCCACGGGCAGGGACACCTTCCACCAGCCCAGCTTGCTCAGAGCCCCATCCAACCTGGCCTTGGACACTTCCAGGGATGGGGCAGCCACAGCTTCTCTGCCCAACCTGTGCCAGGACCTTTCCACCCTCACAGTAAAGTGTTTTTTCTTTCCCTTGGGAACACTGTGGATCTCACAGGCTGCAGGGGCAGGGAAGGGTAAAGGGCTGAGTCTCAGTAACACTGTGCACTCCAGGTAGAGTCTGCAGACTTTTCCTTGCTCCATTATCCTCCTTGCCTTCTCATTACACTCTGATTTGACTGGTAATAAATTAAGCTGATTTTCCAAAGTAGAATCTGTTTTGACTGTGACAGTAACTGGTGACTCTTTCTGCCCTTCACCTCTTGGTATATTTTTCTCCCCCCTATCCAGATGAAGAGTGGGAGTGATAGATCACTTCTGTGGGCCCTGGGCACCTACCCAAGGTCCAACCTCCACACATCTGTAGCTTTCGATGTTTCCCAGGCAAATCCTAGCTGCTGAGAGAGTGTCCTTCATACTTCTGTGCGTGCTACAGAAGGACCACTCCAGGATCTGCTCTTCTGCATGGCTGATCTGCTATTCCCCTGAGTCTCCCTGAAGTCAGAGACCTCGTGAAGTTTGCAAGGGAGTGGACAGCTTGCCTTACATCTGCTGTATCGCGGTGTTGTTGGGACATCAGAGGAGTCCATGAAACTTCTTGGCAAAAGTGGCTGCAGTGTGGTGACCGGCAGAGGTGCAACCCTCCCAGAGGCTGTGCAGACAGAGCCTTCGCTGGTTTGGCTCGTGTTTGGAGAATATCAGCACAATTCTGATGGGCACCGGAGACTTCTGATGAAGGTTTTAGTAAATCTGAAATTCTGTATCCCCTTCTACTGTAGTATCCCAATTTTGGAGCCTACTCTGTGCTGTGAAGTGAGCCAAGAAAGCCCCAGATCCCTTTGCCCATCCATCTGCCTCCGGGCACCCTGCAGGATCAACCTCATCATCTCTTCTGTAGTACTTCCTTTTTTATTTTTCTTATGTATAACCCTTATATGACATTATATCCCCCGAGCTTTCTCCGTCCCAAACGGCCCCTGCCCTCTCCCAGCTCTGATCCTTCCTGTCCCCTACTTGTATTCCTGGCTTGGCTGGGATGAGCTCAGCGCTCCAGCAGAGGGCGCGGGATCCGTTCGGGAACGTGCTGGGAAAGGTTCCAATGACTGATTTTTTATTTTTATTTTTATTTTATTTTATTTTTAATTCTTTTTTTCTTTCTCTGTTTCCTCTGCAGTCCTCTGTCAGCTGTGTAAATACCTTCCCCTACAGCCTCTGCCTCTGGGGTTTTTCTCTCGCCCTTTTCTAGCACAGTGTAAGGAACCTGTGCATCTGTCTTAGTGGGGCACAGCTGTTTTAGGACTCCCTGAGTGGGACAAGTTGGTTGACAGGTCGGTGTTGGTGACTTCAGGCTTTGGCTGCATTCATTTCTCTTTTACTAACTCCATTTCAGCAGTGCCTCACTAGTGTGGGGTGTCTGCCTGCTGAGGTTAGTCCTTTAGGGTGACTTCAATTCACAAAATCATTGGATAACAGAATCACTGAGGTTGGAAA
>VXAU01002761.1:147582-193092 GCA_013399695.1 Formicarius rufipectus
TAACCCCATTCACCACCACTCCCTGGATCCAGCTATCCTGACAGTTTTTAACGTAGTGAAGAGTGGGCTTTAACTTGTGGATTTAGAGGACAGGAAAAATGCAAGGGTGACAGGGGGAGAAGAGCTAGTGGCATCACAGGGCTGCTCTGCCAGTAGGTTGAGATTCCACTGTTCCCTTCCCTTTTCTCATTACATTACATGATCATAGAAACCCTTTCTGGCTTTAAAATTGATGGCAGGTGTACTCTCCAGATAATGAGACTCATAAAAACCATATGAAATCTCCCATTGAATTTCAAGACAGGACTGCTGTTCCAATTTAAAGGTTACAGGATGATAAAAAATAAAAAAGGTGAACCTTTTCCATTCAGCCTCTGCAACTTGGGTTATTATAGAGGTGGCTTTGCCAACACCAGACTACATGCTTTTGGATGACTGAAAGGAAGCTGTCCACGGACAAGGAAATGCAGGAGAGCTCCCCATGTGTTAAGTGGACAGAGCTGCAGAGGGCTGAGAACTGTCACTACGATTTGTCACCCAGCTCCTTCTCAGGGCAGAGCAGTGACATTTAAAATTTCCCTGAAAGAAAATGAAAAAAATCCTTTTTTTCAAACTGGAAACAATCTATCATCATTGTAAAATTTTTAAGTTATTATCATTACTGTTAAACTTGATGAAATGCATTCAAATGAAATAACTACAGTACTGTAATACTGTCAACTCTTTTTCAGTACTAAATATGATGCCATCTTATAGACAGACCTATAGCTTGGAGATTTTGCTCCTCTGCTTCTTTTACATGGAATCTTTACTCCTCCTTGCTGTGGAGAATGACTCCATGGACCAAAGCCCTGCTCTGACATGATTCTCCACCCCATGGTGGACCTGCCTCTTTTCCCTGGGGCAGTGGCAGCGGATACCTTTGTTGTGGCATTTGACAAGTCCCACTGTCACACAGCTGTTTGAAGACAAACATTCTTGTTAAAAGCCACTAACACAGGTATGGCCCGGGCTCACATTCAGCAAGAGAGCACAGAATAACCAGAGCCTTCATGTCTTAACATATGTGGTGTCCAAAGAGACCCTATTTCTTTTCTTGTCCTTACCACAGATGAAATTCTCCTGAATTTGGTGCCATGGCTCATGGCTGGGGATGCTGAGGACCACAGCAAAGCAGGTTTAGGGAAGGATGTGTGCTGACATGGGGAGGGTGTGAGCTATTCCAAAGATGCAGGTTTTAGTGACTGAAATTCTATTTACTGCCACTAGAGGATACCCAAACTGTTGCCAGCTTGTAAGAAACAGCTCCTTAATCTCGGCTTCCATGGAAATCAATTGCTAGCAGAAGGAGAAGATTTTGGGGGAATAGAGGGAATAAATATATAGGCACACCTGAAATATTTCTTTTGGGTTGCAGTGGAAGTTCCGGGAATAGAATCACAGGCACACAAATTGAAGCAGTGAGTTCCCTGTGTCTGAGAGCTGCAGCTTTCTCTGTGTCAGAGAGGTGGACCCAGTGTCTCACTGATGGAGCAGCCACGTCCCGTTGTGAGAGGCTGGAAAAGCTGAGGTGGTTCAGGAGAGAGAAGGACGTTTATAGAGGCTCAGAGAAGGAATTGGTAGGACTTCTCTGGATTTTGTTCTAGCTGGAGACATGGGGTGTGGTGCAAGCCAGATAAGTGGTCTTGGTTCGAGTCTAACATTGTTGGAGAGTCAGATGGAGCAGAACAAGCCCAGAAAATTCACTGAAGAACTCACATCTGAGATGTGCCGGGGATTTCTGGTAGCAGTGATGGCCTCGTGGTCATCCATGCATAGTTTAACTCCTCCAGAAAAAGCAAACCATTTCAGATGGGGAAGAGTCCAATGAAGTGATGAACTTCTCAAGGAACTAGTAAGAAATCACTGCTGTTTTACTCCAAAAGTCATGCCAAGCAAGGCCCAAAGCATTTTCTTAGCTTGGCCAAACTAGCCCACACTAAATGCACCAGCAGTGCTGCTGCTGGATCTGACAGTGCCACCACAAATCCTCATGGAGGATGCAGGAAACAAATTCCTGTCTGACCTCAGGTAACATTCCCTGCTGGGCAACAACTCAGTTCTTCCAGGAGGACTGTGATGAGGCTGGTTATCCTGTTACTTCTGATCTGCATCTTCTGGGGATGCTTAGGCTGACAAAGGTGCTCAATCTGACTATTGGAGCAACACAGAGTTCTTTACTACTAATCAAAGAATTCTTTTAAGGGCACATGAAACTAGTCCTCTTAAGACCCGTGGCAGAGCTCTGTCTTGGTAAAGTCAGGCTCCAGAGGTCTCATCCAACAGATTCAGGACTTATGTCCAGGATTTATTCTGGGGCTGTTATTTCAGTCCGTGACTTCTCTTCAAAGAGTGTGGATGGGACACATGCTAGAAAAAATATCTTCTAAAAATTCCCTCTAGAGACTGGAGGTAACTTCTTTCTCAGGGGCTGGTCAGGAACACAGCAAGAGGATTTCATGCCAAATTTAGGAAGAAATTGTTCCCTGTGAGGGTGGGCAGGCCCTGGCACAGGTTGGGCAGAGAAACTGTGGCTGCCCCATCCCTGGAAGTGTCCAAGTCCAGGTTGGATGGGGCTCTGAGCAACCTGGGCTGGTGAAAGGTGTCCCTGCCCTTGGCTGGGCATTGGAACTGGTTGATCTCTAAGGTCCCTTCTCACCCAGGCCATTCTGTGCTTCTGTGATTACGAATTAACATGCCCTTCCTGCCTAACCAAGGTCAGCCAGACCCTCCCTTTTCCTCAGTGCTGCAGACACAGCTTTCCTGATGATCTGTGTCTCAGTGTTGTTGTACCTGCCCACCTGAATATCATCTGTATGCTGCTGGAATGAGGGCTTGTTCCTGCTCTTCCAAGGGCTGTTTATCAATGTTGAATAATGCAGCTCAAGTCTCTAGAGCTCGTGTACTTGAAGTCATTAAACTGGATTGACTGGCTCCATGCATGGTGAACAAGCTGTTCTTTTTAAAACAGTGATTTATTGTCTTTGGCTGTAGTAAATTCTGCTGTATAAAACCAGAGTAGGTCCAGTGTGCAGTTAGACATTTTGTTTTAAGGTATTTGAAGACACTTTAATTGCTCTGTTGGTTAAACTATGTTCATTTCTCCTCACTGCCATCTCGATCTCAAAGGAAGATATATCTGAGCATGATTTTTTTTTTAATTTTTTTTTTAGCCAATTGTGGTGGTTTTTCACCCACAGAAAATTGCTCCAGCTGTGCCTGTGTAATCTTCAAAATTTCTTCCATGTATTCCTCTTCTTTCCCACCTGTTTGATCTTCTCCTTTCGTCTTATAAACAATGTCAAATGCTTCCTTGAGTTCTTCCCAGTGCATACACCCCTTTCATTCTGCTGAGGGCCTGTGGCAGAATGAAAGTTAATTTTTTTCCCTTTTGTGGTAAGTTAGCTCTCCCAGAATAGAAGTGATAACTGGAATGCCATTTGTGGATATGGCTGTTGGGGGGAAAAACTTCCTTACTTTTGTTCACTCTTATCTGAGGACTGAGATATTCGTGGTGGGGGAGAAGCAAAGAATGGATTAGTGGCTCTTCTTGCTCACCTGGTTATGGCTTGGGATTTCATCAGCAAAAAGCCATACCAGGCTTCATAACTCAGCAAAATTGACTTCCTACAGGTTTTTCCATTATTTTCCTCTGTTTCCCCTGGGTTACGTGCTGCAAGTATAGCAAGGTTTCTGGGAAATACTTCAGCTGACATGTTTGATGCTGCCTTGGGTTCTGTTCCTTTTGCATCTCTGCATTCAGCTTGATTTTGAAGATCCAGGAGAGAAGGTCTGACACGGGCTGAAAGGTTAATCCCTCTCCCTGATGTCAGGATGTGCCAGCCCACTGGGCTTGCTGGGAATACCATCCTCATGTCTGGAAGCTGTGCAGAATGGAGTGGCCCTTCATTTTCTGCACCTATTAGAGGGCAGGGAAATGGGAGTGGGGCTCTGTGGGGACGCACAGGATCACTCAGTTGCAGGGTGGAACAAGTGGCTGCGGAAACACTTCAGCTGGTTTGCAGTTTGGGGTGCTTATGTTGAAATGAAGTTGCTTTGGAGGCAATAATTGCCACGAGGAGGGGCAGATGAATGGCACTCAGTGTGCCCAGGAGCTGAATCACCCTGTCCTTGCCCTCAGGCTGCAGGGTGAGGTAGGACAGATGAGGAAAAGGACTGGTGTTTTCCCTGGGAGCGCTTGCTCCATGCTCGGTGAAGTTTCCTGTTCCTCCGTGGTGTTCCTCCCAGGAGCAATGAAAGGTTCATGGAGCCCTGCAGAGGAGCAGCCCATGAGGGAGGACTCTGTCATGACGTTCTTCAGTTGGAGAAACCCAGAGCAGCCTGGATCTTCTGCTCAGAGTCTACCTGGTGGTCACAGGAGGTCAGGAGGCTGCATATCCCTTCCCTTCCACGGCTCCAGAGGTAACTCAATTTCCTGGTGGTTCTAAGGAAAAAAAAATCAAACCCAAGGTAGTCAAAATTAAAGGAAGGAAACCCTAGACAAGCATAGCTGCTTTCTTTTACAACAGACAGAATTTGGCAAGGAGGGTCACAGGAATAGGATAAACCTGTAAAGAAAGTGCTGTTACACCTTCAGGAGCCACCAGGAAGACACCCTGAGACCTGGATTGACACACACACAGCTTCTGCTGAGCCCAATTCTTGGTAAATATCAGAGAAAGGACAAACACATTCAGGTAGGTCCTCAAGTAAACAAAACATCCACAGAGAGCAGTTGTTTGTAAGGCGGCTGCCAAAAGCACAGGTACCACCCCATGTGGTTGAATTTTGTGTCTGCCTTAAAGGAGGATAATTCCCTGGGTGATCTCTATTCTCTGGGGGGACACAGTGGCATTTTGGGGGTGTCTGACCAGTGGCTGTACCAGTGACTCACCTTTCTTCTGCACTCCTGCCAAAGCCTGAGGGTAGTTCTTCCCTCTCCTGCAACTTTCCAAGTGAGAGCTGGATCGGGTTGTTTCCAACAGAGCACCAAGGCCATTTTAAATGACTCCCCCCTTTCCACTGGTGTCTTTTCAACTAGTGATGAGGATGAAATCGGGGACAGTTTGTGGCCAGTCACAGATTTTAACCCATGGGATCCCACAGTCTGCACGTCTATCTGTGCTGGATGCCCCCTGTCCCAGAATATCCCAATGACTTCAGCTGTTGAGCCCTTCCCCTACTGTTGGTTGGCCAGTGCCAAGGTAAAGTAGATCAGGTAACTTGGAGACCGTCTCTGGTTAGCCTCCAGCAAGGTTACTGGTGTGGTTCTGGCCACTGGAGGGCTCCAGTTTTATTTCATAACCATGACAGAATGATGCTAAAATTTACCAATGTATTGGGCCAAATGTAGGGTCTAAAATCCTGCAGAAACCTCCTGCCTTATCCTAATACATGGGCATGAAAACTGAAAATGGGATGTCCAGCTTCCTGCATCATGAATAATCAAGAATCTGGGACACTTGCTTGAAAATATTTGGGTTATTACAATGATTTTCTCAGCCTCCCGAGGTCTGTCTCTGTGCCAGTGCAGCATAAAGTCTGTTTTTGTGCAGAGGAGCTTTGGCACTGGAGAAGAGAGGCAGAGGGGTGTCTGGAGGGAGAGGACCACAGGAGAAGCAAAGACAGATCCACACCAGTTCTGCGAGAGGTTTTTATCAAGGGCCAGTCAGGGGTAGGAAGGGAGGGAATCCCCAGATTGCACCTACTTCAATTGGTTCAAATTCTGCTTCTTTCCCTCTTCTCCCTCATTGAGAGATTGGTGCAGCACAGGAGGGAAACAGAGAGGGAGCTTTTATTCATCACAGAGCACTGCAATGCATTCATTGTGTGTCCTTGAAGGAACCCCTCCTTTTGCAGCTGACCCTGAGCTTTAGCATCAGGAAAGCTTTTATTTATTTATTTTTTTTCTTTTTGCCTCCCTCAGCTCTAGTCCTATTTTTAGAGCCTGCCATTTTCTCAGGGGCTTCACAGTCTATTTTTAAAGACACTTTGCAGGCTGCCAAACCATTGTTATTTTCTCTAGGGTGATGTCAATGTGGTGCCTATAGTAAATGTGGCCAGCATTTCCAATAGGTGATGCTTTAAAACAGAAACATTAATGTTGAAGGTGAAAAATGCTTTTGTAAGCATGGCCTCACTGTGAAGTGTTTGATTTCCACAGAGCATCCTTTTGCTTGCCTCATGACTTTCCCCTCTTCTGAAACACTGTTGGTCTGACCGTCAAATTGCTCACTGCTGCATGAACCTGATCTGAACATTATTAGATCATCCAGAGTGGCTGTAAATCAGGTTTGGTCTAAGTCTTGCAGAATGTTTCGTGTTTTTATAAAGGCCCTTTTTCTTGCCTTTAATGCTGGGAGTGAGTTAAACAGCCCAGCTCTGAAAGCAACATAGGGAAGGGCTTGAAGGGCTTAAAATATGAGCCATAGCAAATATTAGTAATAATCATCATGGTATCATCAGTTTCAGGGGCATTTCTCCAATGAATCTGGGATAATCACAGCTTCTTTTTACCTGTGGGGAGGGGAAAAAAAAAATAAAAGAAAGGGAAAAAAGTCAGGAACAGTTATGTAAAGATGTGGGAGCAGATGTACTGCTGGTGTAAGTTGGCCCTGCTCCACGGATGTCACTCAAACGGGTTGATGTGGGGGAACATTTGTGTGCAAGGGAAGCAAGTCTCAGATTTCCCACTGAGCTGTGGTGGCTTCACAGAGTCACAGAATGGCCCGGTTTGGAAGGGAACTAAAAGATCATCCAGTTCCAACCCCCTGCCACGGGCAGGGACACCTTCCACCAGCCCAGGTCACTCAGAGCCCCATCCAACCTGACCTTGGACACTTCCAGGTTTTGGGGCAGCCACAGCTTCTCTGCCCAACCTGTGCCAGGGCCTGCCCACCCTCACAGAGGATGATGAGCTGTCACACATCAGTTTAACATAATATTTGCTTATGTCACGCTCTGATCACCTCACAACTGTGAGTGATGACATCTGTATTACATCTTTTTCTTGGATGCTTAAGCCAGTGTCTTACACTTCCTGCTGCAGGCAACATTGCCCAAGAGGATGATTCCACCCACTTGCTGTTGTTCCTTGGGCTGTAATAGCTCAGCTGTGCCTTTGAGCACTGATTTTCCAGGCCACGGACACACGGAGAGCACTTCCTCCATCAGCTTCTTGTGTGACTGCCAAGGGAAGACTGTGGACAAGTCTCCACGAGGGGTGGTGAGCAACCCTTTTCCAGAATCACAAGGACATTTAGAAACCTAAACTGCCTCGTTTCAGTAAAATTTGAGATTGTAAATACTTCTGCACTTTTGCACTCTGGGTGCTGGGCAAGGAAATAACGCAGAGTACAGAGGGATGGCCCTGTTATTTATGACATTCTTGCTCCAAGCAGTTTCCTTGAACCATGAAACCTCCAGAAGCTTCACAAGTTGGTGGTATTCGTTTCAGATTTAAACAACCAAGGAATTTCTCTTCCACAAGTTTGACCAGATGCCTCCTGAACCCTTGGAAACAATTACAATCCATAATGTCCTGCAGCAAGGAGTCCCACAGCTCGGCTCTCCCATGTGCAGTCACCTGCTCTTGCGTGAACTTGTCCCTTAGTTTGTTGCCTCCTCGCTCATGACTCGATTTCACTGGGTTGCTCAACGCTCTAAATTTCCTCGCATTCAGTTTCAGGTCACGACAGGCTCATCTCACTTTTACCAGGAGACCTTTGAACTTCTGTGAACCTAACCCGAGACTTGCACTGGTAACCAAACCAGAGGAGTTTTGCCTAGGTTTGCCTTTCATTCCACATGCCTTACACGCCTCTTACACATAATCCCACTGGAGAAGAACAAGCATTTGGAAGCCCCCAAGAAAACTTCACATTATTTTGGCACCAGCCTACAAACTCTGAGAAGCCACCAGTTCTGGTTTCATGCTTTTGGCAGCGGAGCTGGTTGGCTGCCTTTGAAGGTACAATTGCCACAGCAGATGGCTGCGAGGTTAGCAGGGAATTTATTCAGAGCTGTGCATAAATGAGGCTGTCTCTCCTCAGAGGGAATGGCATCATCCAGGGGCACACTCACGTGCCCACCCACGGCTGCACACCCACGTCCCAGTGCCCCATGGTGCCTGAGGAGTGGAGCAGACAGCCTGTCTGTCACACACCAACTCCCCTGGGCTGCTGTGCCAGCCCAGCAGGGCTCTGTGCTCTCAGAGGTGCTCCACGAGCAGGTGAACCTGCCCTGTTCATAGAGGGAATAGGGCTGGAATGGTGCAGAGCCTCCATCCTGGGCATACCCTTTCAGATGCCCTTCATGCCCCGTGCCCAGTCAGCAGTGCTGGCTCACTGTGGTGCTTCCACTGCAAACTGGGGATCAGCACTTTGCAGCTTGGCTTTCCAGGAGAAGTGGGTTGCAGAAGACTTGAGGGATGATGGGAACCAAAGGGTTGGGACAGCAGGGGTAGGAAATAATGGAATCATAGAAAGGCCTGGGTTGGAAGGGATCTTAAAGATCTCTCTTCAACTCCCCTGCCATGGGCAGGGACACCTTCCACCAGCCCAGGGTGCTCAGAGCCCCATCCAACCTGCCCTTGGACACTTCCAGGGATGGGGCAGCCACAGCTTCTCTGCCCAACCTGTGCCAGGGCCTGCCCACCCTCACAGGGAACAATTTCTTCCTAAAATATACTCTCTGCCACTTTGAAGCAATTCCCCCTTGTCCTGTCACTCCAGACCCTTGGAAATAGTCTCCATCTTTCCTGTAGGTTCCCTTTGGGAACTGGAAGGCCACAATGAGGTCCCCCCAAAGCCTTCTCTTCTCCAGGCTGGACAATCCCAGCTCTGCCAGCCTTTCCTCCCAGCAGAGCTGCTCCAGCCCTCTGATCCTCTTGTCCCTGCTCTGGCCTCGCTCCCACAGCTCCCTGTGCTGCCTGTGCTGGGACCCCAGGGCTGGGGGCAGCTCTGCAGGGGGGTGTCCCCAGAGGGGGCAGAGGGGCAGAATCCCCCCCTGCCCTGCTGCCCACGCTGCTTTGGGGGCAGCCCCAGCACACGGGGGGTTTCTGGGATGGGCCATGTCCAACCTTTCATCCACCAGCAAAAAGTCCTTCTCAGCAATAATTTACTGTTTTCCTGAGCAATAACACTGTGTTAGATGCTGGTGTTGCAGTGAAGATGGCTGAACAGAAAGAAAGCTGTAACCCCTCAAGAAGTTTCCTCTTCAGTGCCTTTTTGTAAGAGTTCAACATCTTCACCATGTGCTGAACCAGATGTGAAGGTCCCTTGACCAGAGCTTGGGACTACCGAGCACAGCCACCATCAGGTAATGGGGTTTGAGCTGCCAGTTCCTTGACTTCTCTCCCTACCCCTAGAATAACTGCATTAATTTTTATCTTCTAACATTCCTGCTGTGCAGAAAAAGCTCCCCAGTGGTACCACCCATGAGTCACACCAGCATATCTGTGTGCAGGTTTATTCAGTAGCAAAGCTATTGGAGTTCAGTAAGTATAAAGAAGCACTTTGTGAGGTGGTGGTAGTAGTAGGTTGTTTAGATAAGGCAGGGGGAGGTGTGGTTTGCCATCAGTGAGTACTTGGCACCTTCTAGTGTTGGTCCCAGACGAGGTTGGCCAGGGCTGTTCCTGCCACTGGGTTTTCTGCAAGTGAAATTCCTTTATCAGTGTTATCTGATGGGAGGCAGAGTTAGCTCAGGGCACCACAGAATCCCCTGAGCTGGAAAGGACCCACAAAGATCATCGAGTTCAACCCCTGGCCCTGCACAGGACACCTCAACCATCCCACCTTGGCCCTAAGGGTGTTGTCCAAACATTCCTGAAGCTCTGGCAGCCTTGGTGCTGTGCCCACTGCCCTGGGGAGCCTGTTCAGTGTCCGACCACCTTCTGGGGGCAGAACCCCTTTTCTAACAGGCATCCCAAAGCTTTCCCTGACTGAGCTTCATGCCTCATCCTGAAATACAGCAGAGAAGCCTCCCATTCAGGCTCTGACCAAGCTCCTTGCTCAGACCTGTGTGCAAACAACCTCTGCTTGTGGTTTCTGGGTTACTGCTCTGCACGGCCCTTTGCTGGTGTTTCAGGGGAATTGGTTACCTTCCAGGTAATGGGTTACCTCTTTGCTTCCAGCTGCTGGAGAGCACAGAAAGAAGCTAAAAATACCTTTCAGCCAGCCCCTGATGTCGCTGCTCCACGTGAGGGGTTTGTGCAGCTGCCACGGGGATCTTCAGCAATCGCACAGGGGAGGGGATAAATCCCTTATTTTTGTGAATTGAGGGGGAGGTGCCCAGGAGAAAAATCCCTCTATGAGAAGTCTGTGGAGCCCGGTGCTTTGATGCCTGGGTGGAAAAAGCTAAATATTCCCAGATTTAGAGCAGCCAATGGCGTGTGGATGCTATTTTTGGAAAGCACAGTGCAGAATTATGGCACATGCATCACATGTGAATTGGGAAAGTGCAAGCTATTTTTGGAGCCTGTTTGCATATGTGCTGAGTCAAGGTTTGCACACAGAGCTAGCCTGCACCTAACATCTCTTAAATCTGCTTTAGCAAGGTTATGAGCTTTCAAGCAATCTCTGGGTCCCACAGAATCCTTTCTCTCCCTGTGATTTTACTCTCGCCTCAGCCCTGCATGGAGATTAATTAGAAAAGGCAAAAAATTAATTGTGAAAGGGAGCCATAAGAAAAAGGAAAGAAATTTAGAGTTGAAGGGGGATGGGTTATGAAAATGTAATAGCTAGGTAAGCTCAGAAAAGCATAAAAATAATAGAAAGGCTTGTAAAGAGGGTGGGAAATTTACACCTTATTCTATCTTTGCTAAAGTAAGCCTATGTACAGGGAGTAACCCCAAGAGAAAACTGGAATTCCAGAAAGAAACTGGAGCAGCACTGCATGAATTACAGCCAAGCCTGGGTTTGGGGGGAATGGAAGAAAAGCCCCTGGGTTGCATGGCAAGGGGATGCCAGCTGAGGATGAAACCAGACTGGCTGGCTGGGGGTGGTCTCAATGGATGGACGCTGTTCCCAGAGGACACAGCGTTTTGCAGGCTGCCTTCCAGAGCAGGGCTGGCTCTCCTGGCAAATGATGGAAACTAAAACTGAGTTCCCTATATGGCCAGAGGGGTTGCTTAGCAAGGGATCCTTCTTATCAACTATTTCCAGGAGGAAAGGCCTCAAATAATTCAAAGGAGATAATTCAACTGCTGCAGACTGCTCTGATCATGAGCAGGGACTTGAAGTTCAACAGTGCCAAGTGCCACGTCCTGCCCTTGGGTCACAACATCCCCTGCAGCCTCCAGGCTGGGGAAGAGAGACTGGGAATCTGCCCAGCAGCAGGACAAGAGCCCAGGGGTGCCCAGGTGGGCAAGAAGGCCAAGGGCACCTGGGCTGGCTCAGCAATAGAGTGGCCAGCAGGACCAGGGCAGGGACTGTGCCCTGTGCTGGGCACTGGGGAGGCCACACCTCAAACCCTGTGCCCAGTTCGGGGCCCCTCAATACAGGAAGGACATTGAGGGGCTGGAGCGTGTCCAGGGAAGGGACCGGGGCTGGGGAAGGGTCTGGAGAGTCAGTGCTGTGAGGAGCAGCTGAGGGGGCTGGGGGGGCTCAGCCTGGAGAGGGGGAGGCTCAGGGGGACATTCTGGCTCTCTAAACTCCCTGACAGGAGGTTGTGGCCAGGTGGGGGCTCTTTCCCCAGGACACAAGGGACACAGTAGGAAGGCATAGTCTTAAGCTGTGCCAGGGGAGGTTCAGGTTGGACATCAGGAAGAATTTCTTCACTGAAAGGGTGATTAGAGATCAGAATGGGCTGCCCAGGGAGGTGGTGGAGTCCCCATCCCTGGAGGTGTTCAAGGAATGACTGGATGTGGCACTCAGTGCCCTGGTCTAATTGACATGGTGCGAATCAGTCACAGGTTGTACTCACAGCTCTTAGAGGTGTTTTCCAACCTAACTGATTCTGTGATTCATACCTTCTCCTGTGCCACAAATGCCTTCTACTGGTGGGAAGCACCAGCCCAGAGTGCTCAGTAGGCTGGGGTGGGGCTGTTGGGGAGGCTCTGTCCATTCAGGTGTGGTGCTGGAGAACCTTCTTGGTCCTGTGTGCATGGAAATGGGGTTGCAGACATGGAGAATGCATAGTTAGCATACCAGTAGGCCCACCAGCCTGACAGGGGAACTGGAACAAGGCTGGGAATAGACCAGGCTAGGACTGTTCTGTAAGAGCAGTTAGTCATAGCCTGCAAAGTGCAGGTTTTGTTTCACCACCACCCAAAACTGGCTGAGGGATGACACAGGGAGGCTGAGTGAAGGTGGGGCTGCCCACCCAGTCCTTCTGCATTCCAGCCAAGGCTGCACCCAGGTGAGCTGGGATATGGCACAACCTGAGCTGGACTCTTGCTCTTTAAGTGCCCATTCCTACTTTCCAGCCAGTGTCCTGAACTGGAGGGTAGCTGTGGTATGAAACCAGAAAACAACCCTCCAGAGAGCTGGGGAGGAGCACATGACATCCTTGCAGCTCGCTGGAATCATTCCCATAGTTTAGGGAAAAGCAGGAAGGATTGTTTGGAAGGACCAAGATGGATTTCTGTTCAAATGAAAACTTGAAGGTGAGTGGTGCCAGGCAATGTTCACAGCTCTGGGGGAAAAGGAAGGGAATGTTAAACTGCACAAGAGGAGTAGCACAGCAAGAGCAGTCTGAGAACTGGATTGTTACTGGAGGTGTCCAGATGAGATGCAGAGCAGAAACAACTCTGTATCCTTCATACCAAGAGCAGTCCTGCAGAGTTTGTAAGGATGTTTCAAAACCTTTGTCCTGGTGAGGTTGGGTGTAGAGATTGACCCCAGGTGGAAAATCAGGGGCTGAGGAGGAAAAGGGAGCCAGCAGGACATGGACACAGCATCCCTTGTAGGCTGATAATACCATGTCATGCAGCAGGATGCAGTGAAGAGGTGGGATTCATGCTGATCCCTGTAGGAGGGCACTGTTGACTCAATTTATTATTTCAGTTGCTAGAGACACAGATGCCAGCACAAGAACATACCTATAAACAGGATAAGACACAGCATGAACATGCCTGGCACATTGCATCCTGTGTTTTCTCTCCTGGTGTCTTTAATCCTGATGGAATTAGACCTGTGTGGTCCTTCCTGGGTTCTTACCTGCCTAGGCAGAATTTGTTAAAATGACAACTATTCTGGTTTTTCCTCTTGTAGTCAGAGAAAATAAAGAGTGAAATCCACTCCATCAAAGAAAAAAAACAAAACAACAAAACGTGTTTGAAATACACATGGGATCTCAAGCCCAGGTCTTGAAGCTGAGGTGGAGCTTAAAAGCAGAATAGCTTAAAACAAGAATAAAAAATGCACATCTTGAGGAAATTTCCTAATTTAGAAAGTGGATACCAGCTGAACAAATGCCAACATAATGATGCCCACAAACCAAAACAAATCAGAATCCCCCTTCCCTTTTCAGTGTATGCTAAAAAAGGCTTGAACACATACCCAAAACCTGTGGAAAGGTTGAGGAATATTGTGCAGGTCTTTATTTTAAACAGTTCTACAAGGAAATTTATTTTTTTTTTGTTTTCATTTTGACACAATTTTGTTCTTCATATAACCAGACAGAGAATAGAAAGCAGCATTTTCCCAGATCTCAGTTTGGAGAGGTTTCCAATTAAAACCACTTAGGTTCACAACCTTCCTTTGTGCAAGAACAGATCCTCAGCCTGAGAGCTGATGTTGAACCTAAACATGATTTGGATCTGCTGGAAATCTGAGTGGTCATTTCATTTAATACTCGGCTCCTGTCCAGGAACTCTGATGAACCCAACCTGAGATTCATGCTTGTAATCAAGCCTAAGCACAGATCAGATTTGTGCCTGGGTTTTAGTTTCACATGAGGAGGTGCCCACCTTTCCTACCTGTCTTCACCTTGACAAGGCAGTGGAACATCTGGATATCTCCTTGCATGGCATCATTAGGTTTTCAGGTTAAATAACCACCTTCCTTGTCCTGAAACTGGTAATCCACCCATTTGTGCTTCATCCTCATCGAAGGAGCTTATTCTGGTTCATGTTCCCCACAGCTGACATGGCCAAAGAACCACAGAGTATCCTGAGTTGGAAAGGGCCCATGAGGATCATCAAAGTCCAACTCCTGGTGCAGCACAGGACAACCCAACAATCCCACCATATGCTTGAGGGTGTTGACCAAAAATTCCTTGAGCTCTGTCAGGTTTGAAACTGTGCCCACTGCCCTGGGGAGCCTGTTCAGTGCCCACCACCCTCTGGGGGAAGAACCTTTTTCTGATCTCCAACCTAACCCTGCCCTGCCACAACTTCAGGCCTTCCCTGGGGTCCTGTCACTGGTCACCAGCGAGCAGAGAGCAGTGCCTGCCCCTCTGCTTCCCCTCCTGAGAAAGCTGTAGTCAGCAAACCAGGTCTTTCCAACCTCTCATTCCCCAGTCTATCAGTACATCCAAGCTGGCTCTGTCCAGGGAATGACTCCCCACCCAGATGGTGGCAAGCCTGACAAGGACTCTTCTGTCTACACATGATTCCATCTTCCCTTGGATGGATTAGAGTCAACAGCAGCAGAACTGCAAACCCACAGTCTCAGGGGTTTATATGGTGCTCACAAAGAGGTGGCTGTCAATAAATTGCTACTTAAACCCCTATGTTAGTTTGTACAGATCAAATAAATAAATTGCAGAGTCTGTTATGTTTTCTGCATATCTGAATGTCTCAGGCTCTAGTTGATCTGGAAGAAATAGTCTTATCAATACCTTTAAAATGGACTCCCTTTGGACATTCTGAATAACTTGACTTTGAATATATAGCTCATTTGAACTGCCTGACCACTGGACAATGTGTTTGTTTGTTTTTGGTTGGTTTGTTTGTTTGTTTGTTTGTTTTTGGTTTTTTTTTTTTTTGTTTTTTTTTTTTGTTTGTTTTTTTAATGATTTTATTTTTATGATAGATTAGTTAATTTACGAGGTCAAAAACCAGAGCTTGACTAAGAGCTTCCAAAAGCAATGGGGCTTTTTGGCATAAGATTTTTGGTTTCAAAGCAAACACCACTGTTACTGGTGTCAGTGTCAGTGGTAAATGTGTCCCCACTGGGTCCCTGTCTCTTGAGAGGACAGAGTGAAAACCTTTGGTCCTTGACACAACCAACTCTTCTGGAGCAATAATGTTTGAAATGAATAAGCAGTGAGCTTCCTAGGGGATTGCAGACATGCCAGACAGGCATGGCATGTGGCACTCTCCAGCCGCAGTAGCTGAAAGCCAGAGCAGGGACATCCTCATCAGCCTCAGATGGCATCAGATGTCCATGATTAAGAAACTGAACTGAGCCACGGAGATTCCATTGATATCCAAGGGAGTCAAGAGAGAGCTTCTGCTTGTCTCAAGCAGGTGGTGGCTGCTTGTGACACAGCCCAGCTCCAGGAGCCTCCACTGTCTGGATTTCCTCTGGCTGCAGACCCAAATTAAACAACCAGCCTGCAATGCAGACACTGTCACAGGCATTTTTTTCCTCTTGAGCTCAACCTCTCCTCAGCTGACAAGGCAGATGAGGTTGGGTAAATACGAGCATGCCCATGTCTTTCACTGCTAAGAGATGGAAGAATGAAAAGAAAGAAGAATGAGCTGCATGGACAGTCTGAGGAAGATGTTTTAGAACATCACTGCTGGGCATCCCAATCAGACTGAAGATACTGGGTGGTGCTTTGGTCAGATGTGCACCTGGAATTTCATGCATGTGACAAAGTCAGCTCCAGCAGACCTCTTTGGGGCTAAAAGGTACTCTGCACTGTGAGTGGCTGTTGTCTGAATACATGAACAATCAACACTACATCAACAATAAGTACGGTCATTTAACTTTTGAGAAGAGGCACAACTCTGTGATGCTGGTCTTAATACTGGGAGTGGAAGTAGCTCCACTGAAGCCAATGAAAATCCAGCAATATCTGAGCCTTGCCCTCATCTCCCTTTGGGTGACAGGAATGGGGACCGCTTCCCCTGTGTGGCACCTGTGTCTGCAGGTGGGCCATGAAATACCCCTGTGGTTAAGGGCAACAGAGTCGTTGTGCGGGCATGGATCCAGCCAAGAGTGCTTGGAGCACATCAGGAGCATTGTTGACTTCATTAGGGCCACGAGCATGTTTAAACAACGGCTTGAGAGCCCCGTTGGATGAAGTTTTACATATCTAACACAGGGCCCTGAAGGTCGAGGCTGGTCTCTGAACATAACTTTATTTGGTTTAAGCCATCCATCGCATTGAAATAACGCTGTTGTTGGGTAGGAGACACGACTATTTTTATGGCTATGTGTAATATTTTCCACTGTCACCCAAGAGCCTTTCTGAGTGATGAATGTGCAGATTTCCTGCTTCCCTGGGTCTGAAGGAGCAGAGGAGGCTGGTGGGATGCAGTGCCTCTTCCCTGTTTATACAAGCAGTGCTGATGGATGGTGGAAGCGACCGGGCTGTAAATTGGCAGTGATCAGCCTGCAGATGCCCTTTGGCAAGTGGCACACCAGCAGGCTGATGCAGAACAGGAACTTCTTGTTTCCACAGCTCACCATCTGCATGGAGCTGGCACCACCTTCCCATCTGTGCGTGCAAACGGGAGTGCTGCCCCCACGAGCACCCGCTCAACTCGTCGTGGCTTTCTGAGCAACCAAAGTCTTCTCACCACTCTGATGCCTTCTTTCTCTTCCCTGGAAGAGCTGCTGTAATCTGGACCTTCATGGCATGGTAGTAACCACATAGGTACTAGAAAAAGGAAGGAAATGAAGCAATACATGGAGCTGGAGGATTCATTCTAGGTGGTAACCTGCTGAAAATTCACTGTGGAAAGTTTCACAGAATCATAGAATATCCTGAATTGGAAGGGACCCACAGGGATCATTGAGGTTTGATTTCTGACCCTGCACAGGACAGGAATCCAAGAATCTCACCACGTAACTGAGAGCATTGTCCAAACTCTTCTTGAGCTCTGTCAGGTTTGGGACCATGACCACTGCCCAGGGGAGCCTTTTTCTGTGCCCAGTCACCCTCTGGGAGATGAACCTTTTCCCAATATCTGACTTATACCTCCCCTGACACAGCTTCTTGTCACTCCCTGGTTGGCCCTCCTGGCTCCAAGGCACTGCTGACTCATGTCCAACTGGCCATGGACCAGGACCCCCAGATGCCTTTCCTGGCACTGCTTTCCAGCCTCTCATTCCCCAGCCCATCTGTACATCCAGAGTTGCCCCATCCCAGGTGCAGAACCCAGCACTTGTCTTAGTTAAACCTCACATGATTGGTTTAACTAACCCAGCCCTCTAATTTACCCATGTCTCTCTGCAGGATCTTCCTTTCTCCAAGGGATTTTATATGTTCTGTTGGTCCTGCTATGCTCTGTCTAAGGAAGAGCCACTAGTTAAAACACAAATGAGGGTTTGGGGGGTTTTTTGTTAGGGACTGAAGGCAGGAATGAGCCATGGTCAGCTGTTGTAGCCAGGCATGCAATCACCACAGGATTAAACTGTGCTGCAGGTGATGACAAGGCCATCAGTCACTGCAGTGAAACTCTGCAGCCTCCACAGACTTAAGCACAGCCATGGTAAACATGCCTTGTCCCTCTTTGCAGTTACACAAGTGATTATTACAGTTGTCTCAGTGATATCAGGTCATATGCTAATGCTGCAGTTTTCCTAGCAAAGAGCCATGCAATCCTCTAATGGTTTCACGGTGGAATTGAACCCTCAGGATGGAAAGGGCCACGAAGCAGAACCTCCAGGTGAAGCCACACTTTGTCCAGCTGCTGTTTTTAACAAGTCAGCAGTGACAGAGGGGACTGTAAAGAGGTTCATGCATGATGCCTCCCATGTTAGCTGAGCTTCTTCAGTTTGGTCTCATATCTTTGTTTGTTAGATGGGAGTTATGAAACTTGCCTGCTTTTAAAGGTTTGAAACAGAGTTATTTATCCCCCTC
Source organism: Formicarius rufipectus (assembly GCA_013399695.1). Lineage (NCBI taxonomy): Eukaryota > Metazoa > Chordata > Aves > Passeriformes > Formicariidae > Formicarius > Formicarius rufipectus. Next base: position 165,601 of record VXAU01002761.1, read on the forward strand.
AGACAGGGGAAGTTGGACAACACTTGCAGACATCAAATTACCTCAGCAAAACTCTTCCCTCTTCCCACAGCTGTCCTGCATCTGTGTGACAAAGGAAGGCAGAGGGAACAGGTAATTATTCTACACTCGCATCTACATGAAAAAATACTTTCCTTTTTTTCCTTCCACCTGCTTTTCAAGACCTGAAACACTGCCCCAGCTCCAGTGTTCCCCAGGGCCCTTAAATACAACAGAGGTATCTTCTTCTTAGACAGTTTCTACCCCTTCTGCTCCTCTCTGACAAATGAAGGTGTCTTTTCAAACACAAAACAGGCAGTTCTATTTCTTTGTACTGGTGAGTGGGTTTATATCAGGATTGCTTCTGGAAAGGACTGCCAAAACCTTCAGGCGAGTGGCCCCACTTTGTGTTTCTGGAGGCTTACATCTCCTTTTAGAAGCAGTGACTTTATGTATCTTGCCCTTGGCTTGACAGTTTGTTGGAAAAAGCCAGGCCTGGCTCCAAAGAGTCCCTTTGTCAGCACCCATCGTGCCAGGCAGCGGCCATCTGTATTTGCAACCAGATTTCACAGGGCAATGACTGTTTCTTTCTGTGAGATTTCTGCTGCTACCTAGGTCTGAGGAGCTCGTTTACCACCACAAAGACAGTGGTAGGAGTTAAGTGCTGATATTCCAGGTGAGGGAGGGGATTCTGCCCCTCTGCCCCCTCTGGGGACATCCCACAAGGGAAGATGGAGAGAGACTATTTCCAAGGGGTTGGAGTGACAGGACAAGGGGGAATGGCTTCAAAGTGGCAGAAAGCAGGGTTAGACTGGATATTGGGAAGTGGTGAAAAAAAAAAGATGGTTCTGTTTAAAGGGAGTAAAATATATTGCAATATACCAGTGAGAACCTATGGGAAGCCAGGAAAAGTCATGTGAAAGGTGGGAGCAGGTCACAAATCCTTGTGTACCCGCAGTTTAAGCCAGCACAACCTTTGTGCACTTTGCCTCAGCTTCAGAAAACCTGTTTGAGGTTTCTTACACTGGCAGAGCTTTCTTACTCGTAGTGGGAGTTTGTTTACTGTTACACATTTGTAGAAGGTGTGAAAGAGCTTTTGTGGAAAAGATGCTGGTAGCGAGGTGATTAAAGGCAGAGTGGTGAATGTAACATGCCTGCTGTGCTCTCTGTCAGCGCTGGATTCACGGCTGCACAGCTCTTGTGCTTCCAAAGCCCTCCTGTCCCCCATCCTTCTGCTCTCTCATCCTTGGCACTCACTCCTGACCATCTCCCACCTTCCCAGCCCCTCTGCTGTGCTCATCACCAGCAGCTTTTTGCCTTCCAGCCCTAGAACAAGGGCAGTTCCCACATCCCCACTCCCGTCGTAGCCCCCAGAGGCAGAGCTGTGGGGTTCATTTTACTTCGGTGGGTACCAACTCCCCGCCCTCCTGCCTGCCAAACCCTTCAAACCCTTCAAAACCCTGCAATCCTTCAAATCCAATTTGAAGGATTGCATTGGGAAGTGAGAATATTCCATGATAATGCTGGAACTGCCCCCAGGAGAGCAGCAAGCAAGGAGCCCAGCTTGGCTGAGGGGCTCATGTTTGTCTGCCTGGGACTGACCACACTCTGCTGTTGTGGTCTGAGAGTGTGATGCTCTCTGCTGAGAGTGCTTGCAGTGGGCAGACAGCCTGTGTGTGGCATTCACTTCCTCCTCATGGTCTACCAGACCAAAAAAACCTCTGGAAGTGCACCAAGAGTGTGTCTGAATATTAGAGGGCCAACCCATATGTGAAGCTCAATATTCCACAGGCAGCATCTGGACTGCTTGGGTGAAAGGCAGGAGACAAAGTCCTCTGCAACAGGTCCTAAGCTGGGAGCTGGGATGGGAACCCAAATGAAGCTCCTGTCCTGTGTTGTTCCCTGAATTCTACCCTGCCTCTGGGAGTTGCCTGTACCTCACCAGTCTGTAAGAGCTGGAGCTGATGGATGCAGGGTTAGGAAAACATGACTTTGTTTCCTCAGTAACAAATGAATGTCATTGTGGATCTGTGTTATGAGCATCACCTAACCTGTGATTCAGAGCTGCTGTGAGTGTAAGAACTGAGTTCAAACAGCTGCAGTTCCATCCCTCACTGCCCTGCACTACCATCCTCCTGTTGCTGTCTCAGATTTTGGCCGTGGTCAGTGGAATTCAGCAGCTCTACATCATTTGCCTGTTTGGGCTCCTGAGCTTGCATGGAAATGGCATTGCTGATTACCTACTATTCCTCAGAAATTTAGCAGTGCTGTTATTCTACCCCCATAGTATTAAATTAGCTCCTCTTCTGCTCTGTGGGGAATCGTTTTGCCCCAGTCATATTCCAGGTCTGCCAAAACCCAGAAACTTCCTTTGAGAAAATGCACGGCTTTCATCTCTAGTTTGCATTAGGGATAATACCATGGAGTGGGGAAAGTGCTGGTGGTGGAATTCATGGCTTTGTTTTGACAGGCTTCATCCTGAAAGAAGGTCTATACAGGATCTTGTGGTGGAAATGGATCCGTGCAGGTCTCAGATGCCAGGCACTCAGACCCAAGTCGGCTTCTGGATAAAGCATAAGGTCCAAAGAACCAGCTAGATGTGTTTTCCTTCCATCTGAGAGTCAGACAGCAGTGCAAGCTGCAGGAATCAGGACGATCCACATTCCTCTGGGCATCAGGTATTTATACACTTTGTCAGAATTTGAGAGGATACCAAGTAAGTAGCACTGCCAGGTACCCCCTTGCCAGTGATGCCAAAGGAAATTTCCCTGCTGGAAATTTTTCTGCCCAGCAATTGAAGAGTTAGTGTCCTCTTCCTTTGGAATTACACATTTTTGCCACTCATCCCTGTGGCTTGTCCTGTCAAAAAAACAAGACTCATTTCTTTATCCTGCTGAGAACCCACTGCCAGAAATTTAATGAATATCCCCTTCCAGCTGAGGACATCCCATGGATTTATTTTTTTCCCCAGCAAGAAGAATCTTTGTGCTTCTTATTCTCAGACAAATGGTCAAAATAATGTGTATGTCTTTCTCTGCTTCACACTAAACTCTGCCTGCTGAACTTGGCTCTGCAAAGGTCTCATTATTGCACCTTTTCACTCTAAGCTGTTCTGTTTGCAACACAACAGCCTTTCTTTCACTCTAGTGTGTTTTAAGTAGTTCTATGNAAGTTTTCCCTTCTGCAGCATGTACCAGAAGTCAGAGAAGGAGCAGCCCAAAGGAGAACCCTTGTGTTTCCTACAGAGACAAAAATCCTCAAAAAATAGAGAAATAAGTGGCAATACAAGAATTTCAGCCAACTTTCACTGTTCTCCAGGGTAGTTACAAACCAGCTGGAAAAATACAGCCAAACATTGTCACGTGGAGCATCCCTGTTGGTGACAGATATGCTGAGCATTGGACTGGTCATCTACAAACCTCCCTTCACTTATGTTGCTTGGGGGGATTTGCTGAACTGGTTTGATGAATTGATTTTAATTTCTTATTTATTTTTTTTTCTCTTGGAGTACCTCCTGGTAGTAATTCACAAATACCTCCAGATTCAGATATCAGTAGGAGACAGTAATTTACCATTTTTATTTTAAATTAGCACCGTGCCTAGACTGATTGCATTGAGGACTGTAAGGAGAAGTAGTAGCTTTTATGAGGCCAGCTGCTAAAATTGGAAAACACAGGCAAGCTTTCTGTCTTCATCAGACTGAGTGCCATGTTTATTTTTGTGTTACTTCGATGCAATACTCCTGCAAATCTACAGAAATCAATAGAGTTACATTAGCATAAAATTAGGGAGCCCCAACAGTAAATCAAGCTGTGAGTTGTTGTTGATGAGCTCTGAGGGCAGGGCTTTATTTCCTGCAAAGGTCAGGGTGATGGATTGTGCAACAAATTTTCCCTCCTCTGCCGCATGGTTATTTCTAAATGGTCTTTCACAGAACAGCAAAATAGGACATATCTTACCCTTCCCCACGAGCTAGAGGTTTTCTGAGCTGAGACAAGATAACAAACGAGGTTCTTTATCCTCCTGGGTTCGACAAGGCTGTGTCTGCTGCATTAAACCTGTGCTTAACGCAGCTCCAGTCTTGGAGCATTCCCGGCAGCTGGAATGTCACTGCCTGCACTTGGAAAGCCCTGCAAGTGCCCAGGCATGGACTTGACCTGTCCTAACTAATCTGCCTGTCACCAGACAGCAAGTAGTTCATCTGATCTTTGCCCTTCTTTAAAACAGGGAAGGTGCTTTGAGCCAGAGCTGCCCCTCTGCTGTTCCAGTCACGGATCCCATGGGAAGTGTGTGGGTACCATCCCTGACCATTCCCTGCCTCCAACCAGAATTAGCCCTGTCTGCCAAGTGCTCCTCCTGCAGCATCTTCAGTTTTACACACCTCACCAGGTGGTTACAGGGGATTTGAGCCACTAGAAAGATGAGGAAGCAGAGATACGGGTGTATTGTTGTGGTGATGATGACAGGGAGATCTGCAGGCAAAATGAAAGGGGTTAAAAATAGAGTTCAGGGAGAAAGACAATGTCAAGGTGATGCATCAGGGAGATGGGTCAGAAAGCTGGGGGAGCTTGTACAATCTACTTGCTCTAAGGAGAATTTTATGGTTTGAAGGCATTTAGCTGGAGGAAGCTTTGAAGAAAGACAGTGTTTATTGAAGTCAGAGACACCTGTATTTGAGGAGAGGGAGTATGTGAGCAGCAAAGGTAGATCCATCATGCTTAAAGTCCACACTGAGGACTAAGCACAAAGCTCCTGGGATGAGGCTGTGAAGATAAGTAAGGATAAAGCTTTTGGGTTTCACGTTATGAGACACTCTGAAGGAAGGAATTCTCTGACCTGATGTAAACAGCAAACATAAAAATGGGGGTGAATAAAACTGAAGGAGAATGAAAAGATTAGGATGGGAGCACAGACCTTGTGAGTTGTGCCTGTAGGTGACCAGCCCCTGTGGTGAGGTCTGAGAACAAACATACACTCGTGTTTCTTCAGAGTGGCCATTTTATTTTTACAACCTCCTTTCGTGATCCTCGAGGACATTATAAGACACAGCTTGGGAGTGTTAGTCTACGGAAATTGCTCCTGCCAGCCTGACCTCAGGCCTTATCACTGTCCAAACCGAGTATAAAACCCATTAATTTATTTTTTAATTATTATATTTTTTTCTCAGCCACAGAAGTACTCAGGAGCCTAGATAAGTGAGCCCTGGAAATCAGGCTGCATACACATCCAGCTCTTCAGACTGCTACCTTGACAGTCACAGGGATGACAGAGAACTTTTATTTTGTGTTTTTAACATTTTTAAAGCATTACACTTAAAAGGACATTAACACTGAAAAGCAGAGGTTTCAACACTGAAAAGTTGAGAAATGCCAGAAGTGCAGTCGTATGTGCCACACCAAGGCTTCAAAATCTTTGCAGGGGCACAGAGCCAAGCTCTGAAGATTTCCCCTGAAGTACCAGAGCAAGTGAGGCAACAGTGGCTGGGACAGTCACCAGGAATGTTGGAGAGCTGGGGATGGAGTGTTGCCCTCACTTCTCTGACATCCCCTGTCAGTGCCCGAACTCCAAAGGCATTACTGTCTCTCCCTCCTTCCTGCTGCAGCTGCTCCACTTTCCATAAATAATTAACTATTCATTGAGGCAGGGACCTGAACCTCAGTTTCCCACATCCTGTGTGAATGCCTGAACAACAGCTCTGTCAAATCAATCTCTTGCAAAACGCTCTCCTCTCTCAGCAAATGTTTAAGTATTTATGCAGGTTAGATACACTCCAGCAGGGAAAACTGTGAAAGACCTGCCCTGAGGTGGAAAGATCCCTTTGGATGGGGAGAGTACAGGAGAGACAGGCTGAAGTTCCCTGCCCAAGCCAAATGTTGAGAAATAAACCCATTGTTAAGTACATGGTTACTCGAGGAAAATGGACTTTTTTTATACCTCTTTTTATCAGGGTTTTCCTCCTGGATCCAAGAGCTGTCTCCCCAGAGTTTTCACTGAATGAAAACATTGCCAGGACAGGTTTCTTTTTGTCGTGGCCACATTTTCCAGCAGCAAAACCCCTTGCTGAAAACTCCTTAAAAAACAACACAAGAGTGGGCTTGCTGCAGCCTGGGTCACCAGCTAAAGGAACAGCAAGCAGCACACACAGGCTAACCAGCCTTCTGCAGGGAGCAAAAATTCATCCTTTATTGGGGAAGGCAAAGGGAGGGAATCCCAGTTTTTATCTCCTGGATTTCATATCTGTGTCCTGAAGGAGTGCAGGCTTTAAGAGTTAGAGCTGTGGTTGCAGACAGAACAGCTAAACACAGACTGGGTGTATCCTGAGAAACAAAACAGATGGGAGTCAGTCCAGTCCTATCAGTGACTGGGTTTAATTTCCAGCTTTGCCTGCAATGACCTCATTTACCAAGCTGGATGCTGCCTCTTTGATCCCTTCACAGAACCATGGAATGGTTTGGGTTGGGAGAGAACTTAAAGATCATGTCATCCCAACCCCTCTGCCACGGGCAGGGACACCTCCCACCAGCCCAGGTTGCTCAGAGCCCCATCCAACCTGGCCTTGGACACTTCCAGGGATGGGGCAGCCACAGCTTCTCTGCCCAACCTGTGCCAGGGCCTGCCCACCCTCACAGGGAACAATTTCTCCCTAATATCCAATCTAAACCTGCTTTCTCTCAGTTTGAAGCCATTCCCCCCTTGTTTTGTTACTCCAGGCCCTTGTAAAAAGTTTCAGCTCATTCTGAGCTGATTAAAGCTACTTAGGAAAAGAGGTGAAAGTTGTTCACCTCTGCCTAAAACCCACCTGTGTTTCACCTTTGGCTTCTGTCTCACTGTAGCTTTGTGTCTCTCCTGTCCAATCTGAGCAAGTGGTGGGTTCTGCCACGGCCACAGGCAAGAGAGGGAAGTGGGGACATGAAAAAGTTATTAGTGAGAGGAAATATTAGCGGAAGATACACCAGTAACACAGAGGCACACTTAGAATGACAGAAATTTCATGTGGGATGACAGGAAAGGACAGAAAACCTTCAGCAAACGGAGTTAAACTCTTTTATAGCTTTTCTATGGGGAAGGGTCTGGAAGCGAAACACTCCAAGACCCCAAATCCAAGAGGCAGCAAAGAAGGAGCGTGGCTCTCATGGGGCTTGCTCAGCCCCAACCCTGACTCTGCTGCAGGGAGTAGCAGAACTGGGGGAGGAATGGCTGAGGAGGAGGGTGGCAGCAGCAGCTGTCCTGGTGTGTGGGGCCAGGAGAGCAGAGGGAGTGACAATTGTCAGGGCTTGGGCATTAATTAGGACCTGGTGGTAGCTGAGGTAGGAGTCAGAAAACAGCACAGGGAGAAAGGAAGGGTGCCCTGGAAGTGCAGCAGTGCCAGCTTAATCTTAGGAGGTCCAGGAATGAAATAACCATCCTGATCTTAAAAACTTCATTGATCACAAATATCACTGCAAGTCGAGGTGACCCCATTGAGAGCAAGGAGACATTGCCAAGAAAAAGGGCAGCACTACTGTTGTCATGGGTTGATTGCAAAGCTGGAGTGTGTCTCCCTGAGGGTAGGATGTCCTGCACTCCAGGTTTGAGTCACAAGTCTCTATAGGAACAAATCAGATCAGCCTGACCTTCCTGGTGGTTGAATTTCCCTGGGTACTGAGCCCAGAGCCTGAGGTGCCAGATGTGCTGATGGAGAGAGCTGAGCTCATACAGCATTGCCTTGGGTTTCCTGCTTGGAGATTCAAGGCTTTCATGGGGATATTTGACATGCCTGGAGATGGCAGTAACCAGATCTGGATATTGGTGTGGGTGAGTTAAAAGGTCATGGCAAAAGGGGGTAAAGGGGACACTGAGTTTAGCCCCGAGGGGAGGAAGGAAGGGATAGTAAGAATACAAGCCAATCTGATGAAAACATAAAGGGGAAGCCAGGAGACAGTAGCAGGATGGGGTATGGAGGAAGGTGAATTTGGGTAAATATAGACAACTGGAAAATGGAAGGGAAAGGCTGGGGTTGAGAACAGGTTGAGAGAAGGGAAGAGACAAGGGTGCAGCCAGCGTGCAGAACTGAACCTTTGCATGGCTGGGTCTCAGAGAGAAGACCCGAAAAGAAATCCAGGGTGTGCTGAGGAAAGATGACAACGCTGAAGCATGTGGGGCAAGAAGGTTGCAGGGAATGGGGGGGATGCTAAAGAATCAGTCACAGAAGTTTGACCTCCATGAGACTGAACAAAAGCTGAGAGACTGAAGTTTCCTCAGTTCTCTGCTGTAGGGAAATGCCTTTGAAAACTACTGCTCAATTCTTGGTGTATTCACCATCCTGGCACCAGTGGGAGGAGATGAGTATCTTCAGGCTGCTTTGTTCCCAGTGAGAGGGTCCTCTGGGGTGAGGGCAGGAGGAGTGATTCAGTACAAATAAATTAGACCCCTGCTTCGATTTAACCCCTGGAGAATTTGCTCCCCTTATGGGAAACCAGTATCCTACTATAATAGGAAGCTACAAATATCCCCCTCTCTGCTCTAACACAGTCCACCCCACACTCACCGGGTTATCTCTTACAGCTGTTTGTTAAGAGTAGTTAGTCCTTTTATTGGCATTAACTGCCTTGTGTAAACAAGACATGCAAACCAGAGACCAGAACAAAAGGCCTCCTAATCCAGTCGAAATGTAAAATTGCTGCACTTAGTCTTGTTCCCACTGATGCCAGTGATAACTTTCTTGCTGATTTTAGTGGGAGCAGACTCCAGGCTTTCTAAAAGTAACCTCGAGGCACAGCATCTCCAGAGAACATTTTTCTCTCCTCCTCAGCCACAAAGCTGTTGTTGTTCTTCAAGGACAAACACACAAAGTCATTAGGAAAAAAAAAAAATGCTGTAACAGTGCTTCAAAAGTTCCATCTCCAGAAGTGTGGGTGAAGTGCATTTCCTATGAGTCTCAGGCTGCAATTTACCCTCAGAGAAAGCTGCAGAAGTAGGTACAGCTCTCCCAGGACCCAAAGGCAGTTGGTTTATAAAATGTGTTTTAACTCTCCTTGGAGCTTTGAACTTCAAAGGTGTCTCTGAGCGTTCTCCTGCAGGTGGGACAAACTCATAAGCTCAGCAGGTAGAAGGTACCTGGTCAAGTGTTGTCAGGACCATGCAATCCTATGGCTGTGGGAGAGGAGACCATGTGGCAGGTGGTTCAGAGTCTCTCTTCAAACAGGCTGAAAGTAGTTGAGAAGGCAGCACTTCCTTAATTCAGCAGCAAAGCTTTCTGCATATTTTTGAGGCAGCTAATATTCTGCTAACATTTAAAAACTTTACCTCTGAGGTTTTAACACTGAGAGGTTCTCCACCCACTTTTGCCAAAAGGAAAATTCATTATAGCTTTTTTTTTTTTTTTAACTTGCATCCTCAGAAATCAACACACGAATTCCCCTTCTTTCCTTGCATTCTGCCCTTCAAAATGCACTTTCTCTGTGACAGATCTTGCCAGACCAGCTGTGCTAGTTTAGACTTAAACNGAAGAGAACCCCCAGTCCCAAACCCCAAGCTCATCTCTGCTTGGGCTCAGATGGGAACGCCCAGTCCCTCCCCCAGGGTGGAGAGTTTCACAATGGGTGATTTACTCTGTGAGGTGAACAATGGCATATTTTTGGCATCCCTGATGGCCCATCAGCAGACATGACCCCTCAGGTGGGTGTGGAGGCAGGAAAACTTCCTTATCCCACAGAAGTTCCCAAACACCCGCCCTGTACCCTGAGGGGTTGGGTGTGCCCTGGGCAGCTGCTGCCAATGGTCCATGGTGAGCAGTTCATGAGAAAAGAATGATATAGAAGGTTTACAATCCACACCCACCCAGTGACAAACTGATCCCGGCTACTGTAACTAGGACACCAGCCTGGTCACAGGCTGCACTGGTCCAAAGGTGGGCTTGAGGATCTTAGAGGTCTTTCCAACCTAATTGATTCTGTGACTTATAGCATTTCCTGGGTTTTCACGGTCTAATAATCCTGTCTGATGGTAGAAATTGTGGGTCTTTTGGCATTCAAAGCTGTTGCAGAGCAGATGGACACCCTGTATTCTTATGGTAGGCTTGACTTGTGCTTCCTCACCATCCATGGCTTTTAAGTTGGGTTTTTTTTGGGACATCCAAACACACATCTGGAGAATCCAGGCATTCAGGGCTGGAATTAATAGGAAGGAAGCATTTGCACATGGCAGGGGCAGGGTGAGGCCAGAGGCACAGATGCACAGGTTCACACTGGATCTTTAATTCCTGATATTATATGACATTGGTTAGGAATACTGGGGAGGGGCAGGGGAATCACCCCCCTGGCCCTTGTGTCCCCGCTGTGTAACCACCCCTGCGTGCCAAAGTTGGATATTTTCATGAGACACTGCAAAAAAACAGTGTGTGATGGAAGAAGACTTCTGGTGCATAGGACAAAGCTGCCCTTAGGCAGTGTTAACTTGTCTCACTGACATTTCAATGGCCTAAATCAAGGTGACAGAGATGTTAGTGGCATTGTGTGAGGAATTGTTCTGTAGGAATGCATTGTTCTCCAGAACAATTTATATTCAGCACAGAGAATTAAGCATAAGTGGGTTTAACGTGAGGCTCACGTGTCATCATTTTCCAACTCTTATTATCTGTGGTGTGACTAATTCAGGATTACTCCTCATCTGTGCTCATGACTAACTTATCCTGTCCTGTATCCCACAGCAGAGCCTTGTTCCAAATTGCCACTTAGAACCTTAATTGCTGCTCCTTCTCCCAGAGAAACAAAGTGCTTGGGAATGTGTCCAGTCCCTCCTTTTCCATCCCAGGGCAGAGTTTGGACATTTTTGAGAGAGGGGGAGACCACATATTCCTGTGCTGGGGAAAACCACCCCACAAAGAGCACTGTCTGCTGGCTTGCTTTTCTCTATCATCTTCCTCACTGCGAGGGGGAGGATTCTGCCCCTCTGCCCCCTCTGGGGACACCCCCCTGCAGAGCTGCCCCCAGCCCTGGGGTCCCAGCACAGGGAGCTGTGGGAGCGAGGCCAGAGCAGGGACACCAAGAGGATCAGAGGGCTGGAGCAGCTCTGCTGGGAGGAAAGGCTGGCAGAGCTGGGATTGTCCAGCCTGGAGAAGAGAAGGCTTTGGGGGGACCTCATTGTGGCCTCTCAGTGCCTGAAGGAGCCCACAGGGAAGATGGAGAGAGACTGTTTCCAAGGCGCTAGAGGGACAGGACAAGGGGGAATGGCTTCAAATGGACAAAGAGTGGGTTTAGATTGGATATATGTCAGAAATTGTGGGGTGGGCAGGCCCTGGCATAGGTTGGGCAGAGAAGCTGTGGCTGCCCCATCCCTTGAAATGTCCAAGGCTAAAGGAGGATGGGTGCAGTCTGGGCTGGTGGAAGGTGCCCCTTCAGTCGGGCTTGGAACTGGATGACATTTAAGGTCCCTTCCAACCCAAAACACTCTATGTTTGAAAGCTTTAAAGTTCCTCAAACGAGTCTCAAGGGTGGGCACATTTGCTTGTGCATTAAATGTTGGATAAGAAAACAGTTGATGAGACTGCAAGGAATCTACAGAGCTGGAATGATTGACTTAGTTGACTTTTCCCCTGCTGTTATGGTGTTACTATCTCAGAAGATGCTGCTGAAACTCTGTTATTGGATAGATAACAAATATGTTATTAAGTGTATTAAGTATGGTTATTCAGTGCTCCAGGACAGAGGTATGAATGAGTGCTGGACCACTTCCACACTGAATTTCAGGATAAAAGAATATTTGTATATTAAAAATCTGCTTCAGTATCATGAGGACAGGCACAAAATGAAGCTGGGGAAAATGTATTCTGAGGAAAGAATTAAATTTGTGCTTCCACTTTACTTTTGGGTAACTGCTGGTCAATGCAGAATATTTTACAGGTTGGAAACTACTAACAATATTTATTCTAACACACAAATTTTGCAAAAAGCCTGAAGAAATGCCTGGGAGAAAATGGAGGGAAAAATAGAAGCATTTCTTCAGAGAAACAAATTTAGATTTGATTTAATGAAATGCTTATTATGCAATTTTTTAACCTTAACCATTTGAGCAGATATTATATAAATTAATTGAACTGCTCCACTTAGGATCAGGTATGTTCTAAATCACCTTTGATATCATGTCTGTGGTGAGCTAAATCCACCCAGTTTCACAACACTTTTCCACAGAGCAATTTGTTAACTCCATCACATTTGGTGCAAAGGTTTCATGATAGAGGAAAACATGTATTAATTACTGATTAATCCTATTGCTTCCTGATTAAAACAGAAGAAGGATCTTTGACATTCTATCTGAAACATAGTGAAGTGTTTTGGGTTTTGTGGGGTTTNTGTTTGTTTGTTTGTTGGTTTGGGTTTTGTTTGTTTGTTTTTAGTTTTTGTTTTGGTTTCGGTTTCTTGTTTGGTTGGTTTTTTTAATCCCACATGCACTGAAGGAGAGGCTGAAATTTGACCTGACAACCCAAAATTTCAAGGCAGGAAGGGGAACTATTGTTCACATTTCCATTACCTTCTGGTTTCAAACTAAAATGGCAAATAAATAAATAATTAAGCAGCCAATTTCATGCAAACCTGAGTAGGAGTTCCCTCTTTTTGTTTGGCAATTAGATTAATTAGCCCCTTATCTTGCAAAGCTCCGCTGTGTGCCTGAATCATGCGAGACTCGCTATTCATGCTGAAGGTTAAATCCACTTTCTCGAGGCTGGCAGTGCTGAGCTTCCCTGGGCAAAGGACAGGCAGCAGACACACAGGCAGAGTTCAAGGAAAGGTGGGAAAAGGCAGGAGGCAAAGGAGGGTGACAAAAGAGGTGAAAAAAACCACATGCTGGCAAGGGCTGGTGAGTAGGTGGGAGTTTCAGCTCAGCCTCCAAGTGAGCATGACTAGAAAGGAGCTGAATTCCTTCCACTTGTCTGGCACAGTGCCTGTGTAGGATATCAAAGGGTGCAAATTAAAGTTGTGTGCTGTCCAACCTCTGTGAAAAACAGCCATTCCTAAGGCTCACAGGACTTCGATTTAGAGGCTAAAAGGAGGGTTGCAGGTGTCAGGGAAGTCATATTTTGGCTAAAAAATGCATTCAACCAATCTTTTGTGGCTTTCCAATTAGTTTTTAGTCAATGTTCTATTTCTTTATTAATTTGGATAGTTATTTTAAAATCGCTGCAGGATCCTTGTATTGGCACTTCTACTTTGTGTGCTGGGAGGTGCAAGAAAACCAAGATTAAATCCCTCTTCTGCCACAGAAGTTGTGTGCCAGTAGCCAAGTCAGACACAGGCTGTTGTGTCCAACATCCAGGTGTGTATCACATGTTATGAATGATTTGTGCACATCTCCTTTTTTCCCATAAAACATCCTCTCTACCTGTTTGGATTGTGGGCTGTCTATGCAGGGACTGCTTTGGATTGCCTGGTTGGTGCCAAACCCCAGTGAATTAAAAATTCACTACCTTACAGCAGTGCTAGACATCAACAGACAAATGATCTGTATCCTTAACTTTATGGAATGGCACAAACCTTTTAGCCTGTAAAAGTCAAAACTGCATGAGAGGAGATGGAGGTATAAATCACAGATTTCTTTTGTGAAGGAAAAAAGGTAATTATTTCAAAGAGAACTCAGAAGAAAAAAGTGTGACCTTCAAAAACTAGAAATATGATTCACAAAGAGAGGACTACAGGGAAGAAAGCTATCAAATAGCAATTACATCATCACATATTCCTTGGAGATTTCTGAGACTTCCTGAGGAATTTTCTGATGATAAATTCCTGCTGTGATCCAAATCCTGCAGCACGATTTCTTGTCACAGAATCACAGATTCCTCGGGTTTGGAAAGGACCTGTGGAGATCATCCAGTCCAACCCTCCTGCCAAGGCAGGGTCACCTGGACTTCCATCCTCCTGAGTGCCATCCCCCCACCAAACACACACACTTCAATGGAAACACTGATTTTTCCGGGCTGAAAATGTAACTGTGACTGCTTTAAGTCTGCAAGTCCTGTGGGCACCTCCCATAAAATGGGATTCTTTAGTTCTGTCAAGCGAAAAGGGTTCTGGATAAAAATAAATGACACTGTTTAGTGCATTTCCTGACATGCTGCTTACTCCACTGTTTAACCTTCTGCCTTGACTTCAGCCTCTCCTCTCCCATGCTCAGAATCCATCGTTTTCCAAGTATAATGCTGATGCCTCAAAATCACTTTGTAATTCCTCACAAAAGAGTGGATGAGAACTTCATTCTTTGCTTGCTGGCTTGATTAAAAAACTTTAAAGGTACCAAAAAGAAATAAATAAAATCAACTCAGGCTTAACAGTTGATTTAAAGTGGGAGAAAAAAAAGAAGAAAAGAAAAAAAAAAAAAAAGAGAAATTACTCCAATCTGAAGCAAAATGTTTCATTGCAGCCCCAAGAAACAGCAGAAGTTTTATCCAAGTCGCTCACACTGAAACAATTCGTGTGGTTCAACAAATGAAAATTTACTAAACTCATGTTGGGGAAATATAAGAAAAAAATACTCCATCTGATTTGTCTTGGAGGCAATTTGGAAATTCAAGTTTAAAACCCCTTGATTTTGATGAGAAAGTGTTTAGCTTTCTGCTTGAAAGATAATTTGAAAGCAAATTTCTTCACGGTGCTTGTAGTCCCATCTCTAGAGGTATCCTATGTTTTGAAACACTTGAATTCAACCTGATAATTAAAATTTCTGAATGCACTGCCCTGAGACATTTTCAGACCTGATCTGCATGAGAAGAGCCAGTCTTTGGGGTGTTGGGGGCCCTGCTTGGCTGGAATGCAACTAATTCTTCCTTCTCCAACTGGACATTAGCACGGGTTTGTCCTGGTTTTGTTTCAAATGGTCATTTTACAAGAATATTTAACAATAATTTTCTGCTCTGCATCACAAGCCGAGACTTTTGATTCTTTTCTTGTTTCCTCGGGACTTCTTTATTCTGCCAGATGAGAATAATTTGCAACCACAATAATATGGGATAAAGTCCATTCTGGTCAGCAGGACCCCTTTGGCTTTAGCATGAATTGGATCAGACACAAGTTATTTTGAAGTCCTCCACAGAAAGTTCAGACTCTGTCTAAAAGGACAGTGTCCAGTGGGAGGAAAAAGGTGTTTTTCAGACTGATTTCTTTCTTATTTTTTTTAGTTCTTCTCTTGTTAGTAACAAATTTAAGTATTTAGCCACTCTGAGTTTGTTTTGCCATTATCTCACAGTTGGTTTTTTCGCCTTTTCTCCTTTTCCTTTCCCTTTGGGAAAGGGATGGCCTGGAGGTTTGGGTGGACACCTTTCCCCCTCTTTTCCTCAACGCTGCCTGAACTCCATGCAAATACCCCCTGAGGAGGAGCCCCAGGTTGTGTGGGAGACTTCACACACATGCTCTGGGCTGCACGAGATGGGTTGGAACCTCACAGCCTTCACATACAGCAAATTCAGCAGCTCCACCAGCCTATAAACACTGGCAATTAATGACATGACAGCCTCAGGAAGCACCACTTCAGATGTGCAAGTGCCTCCCGGGAGGAACTCATTACTGGAGTTACAGTAAATCGCCACTGAGTGAACACTGGAGGAGCTTCCCACACTTCATAAGCCTGATCTTGTCTGATTTCAAGGGCTAAGTGAATTTTGGCATGGTTGAATACTAGAAAAGGCTTGGACTGCCAGGCTTGTTCCATGCACTTGTGGTGATAGCAGTGCATGGAACGTGTTGTAGCAGCCGTCTCCAGGTTTTGGTTATTAGTTTGTTTTAAATAAAAGTCCAACGACTGAGCCAGGCAAGCATTTTGTTGTGGAGACCCGGCTGCTGAGATTTTAGGCTGGTTTTGGATATACACGATGTGCTGGGAGTTTGGGGGCACAGGGAGTGCAGAAAGTCATAGTCCAGGTATTTTATTTTTGACCCTTGGCAGACTCAGTGCATTTGACTACACCAAGAAAGAAGCCCAGCTTGGATGGCTGCTTGATTTGCTGCAGGAAACTTCCAGTTTCATTTTTGAAAGTTTATTTTTTTTCCCCTCTTAAATCACTGTTTGCCTCATTCGTTAGTGCTGTTCTCATTAAAGTCAAGCCCTCAGCTCCTGGGTGTGAAAGTTCAGAGCTGCAGTTGTTCCAGAGTGGGTGGCAAAATTCCACTTTACCCCTTCTAATGGATTGGGAAGAAATGGTGAACACTGAAACAGTGAGCACTGACAGTGTGTTGTGCTGACTTGTTCAGATGTGTAGGGCCGTGCCATCTGACATGGTTGCACCACTGATGGAAAACAAGGGGGTTCTGCTTCTTTTTCTAAAGACTAGTGGTGCCCACATGTTGTCTTACACTGCTTGACTGCCTGTTGTTAAAGGCATTTGTAGCAGAGAAATGAACTGCAAGAAAAAGCAAATGCTCCCATAGTGAGTTTTCAAGTGCTACTGGGAAAACACTGGAAAATACATTAAACGGATTTCCCAGCCCAGAATGTGCTGGGCCGACATGCTGAGGATTAAAGTTGTGCTCAACTATTGCTACATTGGCAAAATTATAACCTGCAGTTTTCCTAGTCCCTGTGCTGCCAGTGAATGTAGGTTGTCCTGGATAAGGCAAGATGATGGCTTAAGATAAGGCAAGAAGTAGTGGGCAGGAATCTCTGCCAAACAGACAGGCTCATGAGCTTTCCTTGAACCTTAAAAGTGGAAGCACCACCCACAAATATTCAGGAATGTCTAGTGTTCTGGAATTTGGGGGTGCTGCCAATATTCAGTGTCCATTTTTGTCTGCTCTTCTGTTAACAAGTTTCTGGTGCTGACTGGGTAACTCAACCAATACAATGCACTTCAAAATCTTTCTTTTTCCCCTCCTTTATTTGCCACTAAGAAAACACGAGTTTTTGTCTCCGCTGCCATATTTCAAACACCTTTAAACCAGAGCCCTGTAGGAAATGCTACGTGTTGGCTCAGCATTTTAATGCCCAGTGCTTTAGTTCAGCAAAGGGAAGGAGGAGACAGATATGTGGGGGTTAAAATCTTAGCCAGCTGCAGCACAGTGTTCTCTGGGTGAGAGCTTTGGTGGGCATTCTTCACACTGTGAACTCCTCTGCATGACACTGATGACTTCAGAGGAACTTCAAGCCACATGGGCAGGCAGTGACTGTGATCCAGCTGTCTTCAGCTGGCCACAAGATTAGATTTCTGTTATTAGAAAACAGCAGAGTGTCACTTTTTCATGTTCCCCTTTCTCACGGAGGTGTTCAGGTGTGCACATTACACCAGGGGGAAAAGGACCAAACGCAGCCAACTGCTGGACTCACATTGCAAGGATCCAGGATTCACCTTCCAGAAGGCACATCCTTTTAGTTTCTCAAAGTCCAAGGGTAGTAGGGTGAAAAACGTCCAGGGAAGGCTGTTCTCAACAGGAATGTATATTCTGTGCACTTGATGAATGGCTCCTTTAAAGTAACCAACAGTGGTCTTGTGAGCATGGACGAGCAAAGCTCAAAGCTTCTTCTTGCTGGAAATGGTACCTTCCTCTCAGGGGCTGGCTGACAGTGATGGTGACTTCAGTGAGGCTCATGGCATAAGAAGAGATTGCAACTTTTGGTCCTGCTCTACAAGTTGATTTGTCCACATGTTACTTGCGGGGGTTGAGACATTGCCAGGCAGAAACACAGAAAAAAATATGTTGAGGTTATCTTTGGGCAGAATCACAGTCTTGTCCAAACTACACCAGCAGCAGCTTGGATGCATCCTCAGCCCTGGGTGGGCTCACCCTGGCTGCCTGCAGTGAACAGTGTTTCTTAATTTGGGGACAACTAGATCTGATTAAAAATACCAGCAGAACTACATCTCCTCCAACCCAACATCTGTTTTCCTTCTAATCCGCTCATTGCTGACAATCCATTTGGAGATAGATAAGATCTATTTCTGTCCTGCAGTGAAAAACTGGAGTAGGAATACAATTAATTGTTGAGGTGGAAGTTTAGGCACACATCTGTATTGGGACATGCCATCACAAATACCAATGATATGATGGGGTAGACAAAGTAGCAAATTGAAATAAATCTGTGAATTGAAATAAACCTATGAGGAAATAGGAGAAATTTCCATACTTCCACATTTTTAAAATTTGTTATGTTTTGTTGTTATTGTTCTTGATTTTGATTTTGGTTTGTTTGTTTGTTTTACTTTATTTTGTTTCTGTGAAGAAAAAATTTTCAGCTGAACAGTTCTTCCCCCAAATGCTGAAATGTTCTGGAAGGTAACTATGGTGAATCTGATCACACAAGGTTTTTTTATTGTTCTTTCCCTCATATTTTCACAGATGGATTCTTCCATGCTGGAATCCCATCACAGGGTTAGAGCAAGACGGAAAGTCCACATTAACACAGGGATGCCCCTGCAGAGCTGCCCCCAGCCCTGGGGTCCCAGCACAGACAGCACAGGGAGCTGTGGGAGCGAGGCCAGAGCAGGGACACCAAGAGGATCAGAGGGCTGGAGCAGCTCTGCTGGGAGGAAAGGCTGGCAGAGCTGGGATTGTCCAGCCTGGAGAAGAGAAGGCTTTGGGGGCACCTCATTGTGGCCTTCCAGTGCCTGAAGGAGCCCACAGGGAAGATGGAGAGAGACTATTTCCAAGGGCCTGGAGGGACAGGACAAGGGGAAATGGCTTCAGACTGACAGAAAGCAGGGTTGGATTGGATATTAGGGAGAAATTGTTCCCTGTGAGGGTGGTTTGGCCCTGGCACAGGTTGGGCAGAGAAGCTGTGGCTGCCCCATCCCTGGAAGTGCCCAAGACTAAAAGTGGGTGGAGTTCTGAGCAACCTGGTCTAGTGGAAGGTATCCCTGCCCTTGGCACTGGGGGTTGGAACTGAGTGGTATTTAAGGTCTCTTCCAACCCAAACCATACTGTGCATCTGTGATCTCAGTGTCCCATTATTCTCTATGGCTTAGGCTTTATTTACCATCTTGGATGCAGCATCCTGCCAAATTCTTGTGGCCTTGGCAATGCAGTGTAGC
Source organism: Formicarius rufipectus (assembly GCA_013399695.1). NCBI lineage: Eukaryota > Metazoa > Chordata > Aves > Passeriformes > Formicariidae > Formicarius > Formicarius rufipectus. The sequence goes on from VXAU01002761.1 coordinate 184,583, forward strand.
TCTGACTCAGGCTTAGCTCACACAGCCTCTCTGCCTAATGCCATATCTAATGAAACAGGGACAGCAGCATTACCTGACCTCGAGGGTGGAGGAAACAGATTATTTTGAGATGTGTGAATCTCCATGTGAGCAGTTCATCTGGTTGTGACACACACAAGAGCTAATGCAATCGGTCTTCTCCCATGCTTGTAAGGTGCTGGAAAATGTGGTATTTAGCACCTCCATTTCATTAGGTTGGTCCTGAAATGGTGCTCTGTGTACATTGTTAGTGGACACGGTGGTGTTGACAGCCCTTCCTTCCCAGTGACACAAAGCGATATCCTCATCACTTATGCTCTCTAAGAGATCAATTACACTTTCCTCAAGTGGTGTAGGGCCATTAACCTTAGCTTACCGCTCCAATTCAATGTGGTTAATTATAGCCTAAGTATCTGAGCTTTCATCTTGCAATGGCAATTGGATATGGCAATCTGCAATCCTTCATCCCTTCAAGTGATGCTCAGAGGTGTCGGGCGCTGCTGAACGGCTGCCATGTCCTGCTCTAGAAGTTCTTCACAGAGGGAAATGCTGAAATTTATAAAAGCAGCTACTTCTAAATACATTCCGTGTCAGTGGAAATGAGTAGGCGCAGAAGCGACAAATAAACATGGGCTGAGAGAGATATCACGTGTCAGAACAGTAGAAACATAAGCATTCTTTCTGTAGATCAGTCACCAGGAATATAAAACAGCCCCAATATCAAACTCTACTTTTTTTTCCTCCTCAGTGGTCAAGTCTTTGAATTGCAGTTTGCTGAAGGAAGTAAGACTGGCTCTTTCAACGGACTTCCCCTCCAGCTGACATCTCTTTGGCCTCTTTCATTCTGTCCCCATTATAGGCATTTGCAGTCACCTGATATTGCCATCTCATAGGCAGAAACTGAATTAAACCGGCCTTTATTCCCAAATGCCATTTTATACACTGATCCTGTTGGTTCATAGAGCCCTACCCTGTCCACTGCTTCTACAGGCTGAGTCCTGCACACCCTACTAAAATCAACACAACCCTCTAAACTACTTTTTTGGCCTCCTCAGTGTCATGAAGAACCAGAGCCTGAATTTCCATTAAGAACTGCAGCAGCACCAACCACTGCAGATGAACTGGGGAAAACTTTGGAACACAGACCTGGTTTTGTAGCACTCTGTCTCTTTTCCTTGGGATGGACTTTAAGAATTTGTCCTGGTTTTAGTAGCCAGGATTGGTTTGTCACTGGGTGGGTGTGGATTCTAAACCCTCTATGTCATTCTTTTCCCACGAACTGCTCACCATGGACCATTGGCAGCAGCTGCCCAGGGCACACCCCACCCCTCAGGGTACAGGGCGGGTGTTTAGGAACTTCTGTGGGATAAGGAAGTTTTCCTGCCTCCACACCCACCTGAGGGGTCATGTCTGCTCAGGGGCCATCAGGAGTGCCAAAAATATGCCATTGTTCACCTCACAGAGTAAATCACCCATTGTGAAAGTCTCCGCCCAGGGGGGAGGACTGGGCGTTCCCATCTGAGCCCAAGCAGAGATGAGCTTGGGGTTTGGGACTGGGGGCTTTCTTCAGATCCAGAGGACCAGAGCCTTGACCAGACTGAGACTGCCACCAGACTGCAACCATCATTGTCACCAGCCGGTATCTTGTTTTCTTTTTACTTTGAACTCGGTGGGCACATGTGGTGCTCAGCACATGGGTTGGTGAGCTCCATCCTGCTCGTGCCCCACTGTGCTGGGCTGTACAGCTGGTGTTTTTGTGGCACAAACAAATTTTCCTTCTGTGTCAGTGTATTTTGTGATCTTTTATTAAATTGTTATTCTGCCTTGCAATCCCATTCTGAGTTGGATTGATTTCTCCTGCCGGTTTAACTCCAAACCAGCACAGAATTGCAGAACTGTCTGCTGAGGTTTTTACTATGAGTGTTTGATGAATGCATATGTGAGCCCATGGGTGTCTGTGGACATGTATTCATCCTTTGCCACAGTCACTGCACTACTTGCCCTGGGAACAGAAGCACAAAACACTGCTGGTGTTTTTTATTTTTGCCCTCCGGAAGCAAATTTGTCCTGAACCAGAAGCTGCATCGTGGTGCAAAAGCACCTGGGCATTCCATGGACCTTGATTCTGGCCAGGAGTGTGGCATCCCTTTGTGGCCACCTAGACGGACTTCAATGGAAAATAAGGAGGCAAAGCTACTGGCAAGCCCCTCCAGTCCTGTGACATGGAGAACACCCACGTTGCCATGCTTGACATGCTTCCACTACTCCTACCACAGACTGTTGGGCCTTACACATCCTTTATGGATCACCTTTTCCTGCCTACAGAGTTCCACGGAATTAAGAACAACCAAAATGCAGTGAATAATTTGGTACTGATGGACATGTTGAATGTCCAGATTCCTTAAGTGTCATTTATTGGATTCAGGAGAAGGATCTGATGAAAGACAGAATCCCAGAATCATAGGATGGATCAGGCTGGAAGGGACCACAGTGGAGCATCTAGTCCCACCTCTGCTCCAGCAGGGCCATCCCAGAGCACATGGCACAGGGCTGTGTCCAAACAGGTCTGGAATATCCCCAGTGAGGAGACTCCACACCCTCTCTGGGCAATCTGTTCAGGGCTGGGGCACTGCACAGCAAAGAAGTTCTTCCTCCTGTGCAGGTGGAACTTGCTGGGCATCAGTTCCTGCCCGTCCCTCCTGTGCCATTGCTGGGCACCCTGAGCAGAGCCTGGTCCATGCTCTTGACACCCACCCTTTAGACATTTATCCACATGAATGAGGTCCCCTCTGCCTCACTTGTTTCACTCTATTCACCCACAGTCTAAAGATTTTATAGCCTCTGCAATGCCACTGATCCCCTGCAGCCCTTCCCCACTCACAGCATGTTCCCGTCACCTGCAGCTGCATCAGCCCTGCCTGGATTTTTCCCTTGTGCCAGGATTCTTCCCCATGTTTCAGCCATTTGGACTGCCAAACATTCCCTGATCCTGCATGTTTCCCTCCTCACCCTGGTCCTGCTCTACTGCCGCTGCAGACCTAAAAGATCTTAAAGCAGCAGAAACTAAATGGTGCCTTTTGTGAGAGGTGCTGGAAAGAAGGACTCTGAGTAAATTCTGCATCGTGAGAAATTTGAGATATAGAAGGCATTTTCCTCAGAGGTCCAGGGACAGAAGAGGAATTAGCTTTTTGTTTTCTAAACTTTATGGTGAACTAAACTTGACAACAAACTTGGAGAGAGATGTACAATTTTCTTGTACCAGGAGGGATGGATGGAGGAGGCAGACCAGGACTATCCAGGATGATACGAGACTGAGGCAATGCCTGGCCAACATGCAGGTGGAGGTGGGGAGGTGCTGCAGTCCTGATTTTGTTTTCACTGCCCCCCCATCCTGGTTCTGATTTTGCTCTTAGCAGTGAAAACCCTTGGCACTTCCACTGGCAACAGTGGGAAATACAATCATGCTGTGAGTAGTTAGCAAAACTTTTTGCCCTTTTGTCAAGCAGAGGATGAGAAATAGAGCTCATGCTGCAGGACATGAGTTATCCAGTGAGAAACTGAGTTTCCACAGCACTGGGTATCCCAGAGCCCATATGGCAACAGGGGCATCATCCTCTCTGTCACTGCTGTGTTTGAAGGAACATCAGATCCAAACAACAGGCATCTCTATGAGTTTATTCTGTCAATCTTTTGGAAGTCAAACTTTGAAAACATCATCTTTTTCCAAGCTGAAATATCTCCTTCCCATTTTTTTTTTTGACAGTACTTCCTCCCTCCCTCAAGTCTAATCAAAGAGTAAAACCCATAAAAGTAGTCAGATGGAATACAGTCTAATCATCATTACTGTGTTAGGAAGTTGATGCCATGTGAGGCTCTGAGTAGCCAGCTTGGTGGTATTTATTGGGATTTAAGAGCTTACTATAATTATCATGTCCAGTAACTGCCTGGATTGATGTGTGAGGGGAGAAGGAAAGGAAGCCAGAAGCATGTCTTGTCAGGATGTGTACAAGATCAATGAATGGATGGACAGACAGGTATGAGTGGATAAATATTTATGCTGTCATGCATTTTTATGTTTTCCCAGCCAGCTATCTCTGTTCTGGCACGTCTTCCAACATTCCTACCTGTAGACTGACATTATGAACAGGTGTGATTTTGGCCAGTCTTCAGGACCTTCATTTTTCAGTGCCCACAAGTTTTCTGTAAGATTGACTTCTTTTTCCTAAGAAAATTTGGCCTTAGCAGGTGAGTTCCTAGCAGGTGAAAACCACTGGAAGGAGCACATTTTAGATGTCTTTGGAAGCCTGTAGCCAGAGAAAAGTTACACAGATTCCCAGCAATGCACCTCCCTCTCCTGAAGGCTTCTAACCCTGCCTGGGGCTCTTCCCATCTATCCCAGTGGTCTGGATCTATCCTGTTGACCCTTGCTACGGTACAAATGTCTTTGCAGGTCTCTTTTGAAAACCACAGGGAAGTCCGAAACGTCCTAGGTTTTGGGGTCTCCGTCACAATCTGAGGCAGAATTCCCATTTTATCATCCTATTATTATCACCCAGTTGACTTTATTTTTTTTCCCTTTTTTTCCCCTCAAGAAAGAAAATAATAAGAAAGTCTTGTTTTAATTAATCTTTTCATAAGGCAACTTTGCTGCCCTGAGGTCCAGGCTGAACTAATTTTCAGGACGACGGAGTCACATCATTTGGTGAACTTGCCATTACTGAGGTAGCACTTCTGAACTGGCAAATGGATTTTAAACTAATGAGAAATCCAGTAATAAATGTCCCATTTTCATTCATGCCCACACTGGACTCTTTGTAGAGAAATCTACCTTCCCTCAGTCTATGAAAGAGCAGGAATAGGATTTTGATACTTTTGGGTCCAAAGAGGCCCGAAGACTAGACACATTTTTTTTCCTTTATCTGTGATTTCCATTGAGCTCTCGAATATTTCATATTCTTTGTGATTTATGCAGGGCTTCCCCACCTGCCTTTCACTTTTTCCTTGGGATCCCCCCTGGAGTCTGTCTTAGGGGAGCCTGGCTGCCACAGCCTTCTGATGAGATTAGTGACAATAATGCTGCAGAGTTAAGCTCCTTACACTGAAGCCTGGGAGACCTGGCAATATTATCCAAAGAGCAAAAGGCTAAAGCAATGTCTGGCCTCTGTTGTTTTATTCAAATTATGGCTTGAGGTGGTGGCAGGCAGTTGTAGTTTTACCAACTGAAAACACTTTCCCAGAGTCATAGAATGGTTTGAAGGGACCTGAAAGATCATCTCATTCCAACCCCCTGCATGGACAGGGACACCTTCCACCCATCCAACCTGGTCTTGGACACTTGGCCACTTCCAGGCAGCTGTGGCTGCCCCATCCCTGGAAGTGTCCAAGGCCAGGTTGGATGGGGGTCAGAGCACCCTGGGCTGGTGGAAGGTGTCCCTGCCCATGGCAGGGATTTGGAATGAGTTGATCTCTAAGTGCCTTCCAACCCAAACCATTCTATGATTCTGTGATTTTATTGTCTTTGCAGTCAGTTTGCAGTTCTTACTTAGCCTGTGGCTTTAGCCTTTCTGTCTCAACCATTATAGAAGTGAAACCTTGAAAAATAACCCCACAAAAACCAAATGAGGACCATCTCTGAATGAAAACTTCTGATGGGTGGAGACAACTGTATCTGATGGTATTGAGGACTTTCTCTTCATCCACCTCTCTGAAGACATTCATTTCATAGTCATCTCACCTCTTAGTCATCTCATCTCACCTCACAGTCATGATTAAATGCTTTCAGAAAGTTTGTTTTTGGTTTTGCATGGTTTTCCCTGAATTTACTGAGTTCATGGAGAATGTTGCCAGACTTTCAGCCTTCTCTTGCCACCATGTCTTTGTGGTCTTTATTCAGCTTCGTGTTGGAGAACTAATGGTCTTGATTACCAGTGTGCAGAATAGGGACTGGTTAAGAAAACATGCATGCCCCTGCTCCACCAAGACTCTCCAGAGACTGGAGCAAGCAACACTGGAGCTTTTTCACTGTGGTGGAGTGAGGTTGGTCAAAAATGAATAGGGCAAGAAATAAAACCTGTGCTTTATTAATATATCCTTCCTACCTACATGACCTCACATTGCCATTTTTCTACAACTCAGAGCAAGAGCACTGCACTCAATCTATTTTCTCTGGACCTGATTTCACTTTTGACATTTCAGTTTGAAATGGTAAATTGAAAGGCTGGTGGATTTGAATCCCGGGGTGCTTTTGGTGGGTGCTCACAGTTCATTGCAGATCTGGCAATGAAGTGACTGAGTTATCAGTTATGCAAAAAAATCTTGACTCATGTTGGCTTGAAATGTGCTGACAGCCTTCTTACTCACCTGGCACAACAAATGTTGACTGGAAAGAGGTAACACCGTGAAGCAAATGAGCCTCTTCGAAATGATATTTTGACATACACCATCTACTTGGGAAAGCCACAGAAAGAAAAGGTAACATGTCAAAGCACTAATTCATTTTGTAGGCATGATTGAAGTTTAGGCCACTGAACTTTGCACCTCTGCTCTCAATGGACCAGAAAGTTCAGATTAAGAGCTTATGTGAAGGGATTTTTCACTATTTCCACATTCATCTCTGTAAATTTGCATTGTATGTCCATATCCCTGAGGGACAATCCTGCATTCACAGCATGCAGTCAGCATGGATTGCTTGGGACATGGAAGCTATTCCCAGCTTCATCTTCAACAGCTAATATTTTAAAGTCAGCGCCACTTGAGCCTGAAAAGTACACAGAGGAGGTTTGAGGAAAATAGGCTGAGAAGCACAGCATTTTAATGTGGTTATTTTCATTCTGAGATGCATTTTGCATGGCAAGGTTTTGGTAGCAGGGGGCTGTAGGGGTGGCTGCTGTGGGAAGCTGCTGAAAGCCTCTCCCATGTCCTACAGAGCCAATTCCGAGCAGCTCCAGGATGGACCTGCCCCTGGGCAGCACTAAACCCATCAGGGATGGTGGGAAAGCTCTGGGATAATGAATTTAAGAAGGGGGAAAGCACACACAGATGCAGAGAGATGGTTTAAAGACTTGGTTTTATTTCTCTGATTTGATTGGTAATAAAATAAGTTAATTTCCCCCAGTTGAGTCTGTTTAGCCCATGTCAGGAATTAGTGAGTGATCTCTCCTTGCCCCTATCTTGACCCAAGAGCCTTTTGTTGTAGTTTCTCACCCTTGCTCTGCTGAGGAGATGGAATGGTAGAGCAGTTTTGGTGGGCACCTGGTGTCCACCCTGGATGAACCCACCATGCTGGGACAGTATCTCAGATCACTGGATGGTCCTGTGCAGAGCTAAGGGTTTGATGATCCTTGTGGACCCCTTTCAGCATATTCTGTGAAAAATGGCTTGTTAAAGACAGACATTCAGTGTCTGGATATGAATAAATATGTAGGAAAATACCTGCCTGCAAGAATCCAAAGTATCTGGACTGTGTCAAACTTTGATGCACTGAATTGATAAATCTTTAGAATTAGTCATTTCTCTTGTCCATGCTTTGCTGTTTTCATGGACTCTTGTCTCAGACACTGCTACTGAAGCCTGGTGTCCTGTAATTTTCAATTTATCTATATCCAGATGGCCAATGCCTGTGTTCACCCATGCAGATACTTCTGTGTCCAGCAGTTGAGGGTCAGGAAAATAAAATAGTTTTGGTCTCTGGAAGCATTGGACAGTCTAATAGCTGTGCTTTGAAATATATTTCCAACTGCCCACCCCAGACCTCTGCTGTTGCTTCACCCATAGTGAAAGCAGCAGAGAAAAACACTCTCTCCTTAACAACTCAGGTTTGTACTTCAAGGTTAAACTGCTAAGGTGGGTCAGTTTGCTTCGGGGACACACTATTTCTGTTGCACAGACTTGCACAGGCACCACAACCCCAATTTCCGTGAGTCAAAACTCCAGCAAAAACATTGCAGAGCTTATATGAATCCTGTGGTGCTGGGAGAAGTCCTTTGGACTGCAAGAGGCTTGAGTGTCCTGTGTATTTGGAAACATAAAGTGATCTCTTGGACCTTGCTGAAACAGTTTGCATGGTCTCTAATTTTTTTTGTTTTGTTTTGTTTTCCAGTCAAACCAAAAATTTCTTCAAGGTGTTTCACAAATATACAACAGGTTAGCAGATTCCTGATCTGTAACAATTAAATCGAAGGTCCTGATACAAGAAAATGAAACCAAGATTTTAGCTCTGATGCTTGCATTTCCTTTTTACTTTCCTGTTGTGTTTTTTGTTTTGTTTTGTTTTTTTAAATTAATTAATTTTTTTTAAATGCTGCAGCATTACACCTCTCGCCCAATTTGATACACAATATAATATTGCATTTATTGTACATGGTGACAGAAGTGCTGTTTACTTTGAAAACTTTGTCAAGCTCTCTGGGAAAAGATGACTCTAAAGAAGTTGAAATGCACTGCTTTGTGCAACTGATTTCCTGGTTGGAATGAAGTAAGGAAAAAAAAAAAAA
>VXAU01002761.1:193110-208864 GCA_013399695.1 Formicarius rufipectus
AAAAAAGAAGGAAACTGAAATTTGCAACACCTTCAAAGACAGTCCTCAAGCTGTGAAAATATCAACATAAATCTTTCCCTTGAAAATATAAAGGGGATTGGCAAGATCCCCAAATGGCTTTAATGCAGTTGGAGTGGGATCCACTCCACAGGTGGAAAATTGGTTTAATGCTGCCACTGAAGAGCTGCTTTGGCCAAGGCAGTGCCAAAGGGAATGGACAGCACTCTCTCCTACAGGAACAAACAAGGGAGCATGGCTGGAGTACCATGGGACTTGGGAAGTTCCCACTCAGACCAAATTCACATTAGAAACTCAAAGTAGAGAATAAAACCAGCACTGAGCAAAGCCAGGTTAGCATGACTTACAGTACATCCTTACTTTGCAGTCTATCTTTTAGTTATTCTAGGTTGCCTGATGCTGGAGGTTCTTCCTGAGGCTCTATCCTTACTTCCTGACTCTTTTTCCATCCTTCTGGCATCCCCAATGAGGAGCACGTCCATCAGAAGCCATGGCTCTGCACTGCACTAAGAGCCTGAATCTGGCTTTTCAGGTCCCTTCTGCCAAAGCCCAGAGGCAGAAGAGCAGGAATGGGGACCTCTGTGAAATTCTTCAGGTCTTGGAATGGGAACCATCAGGTAGAAGTGTCCATCTCTATTTTTGAGGAAGCATGGGGTACACATTTCTAAGATACATCCAGAGTTTCATAGAGAAAGAAAGGCTGTGCTTGTATTTAGGAAGCTTTGGTCTGCTATTTTTAAGATACTTGGTGACCCAGTGAAAATGTTACTTAGTTCCAAAAGAAGAAATTGGCAAATCCTACCTTCAGAAAATACAAGTTTTAACTTAATGTGGGCCTGAGCTAGTTGCAAGCTCTTGATTTTCCTTCCTTTAAGTGATTAAAACACGTAGGGGGAATGAGAAATAAAATTCTAGATGACACTTTTAATAAAACTAACTCTACCTATGGATATCTTGTGCACTCCTTGCAGACATCTGTGGTGTCATCATTCTTGTGACATTTGGTTCCCCATCTGAGGGTTCCTGGTTTTTGGCCACAAGGAAAAGTTTGATTAGACTTGCCTGCTAAAAAACTGAAGTTTTAATTCTACCACACTGTGTTCAGTTGCTCAGCAAAAGTCGGGCTGAGACACAATGCAATGACAGTGGGTGGAGAGAGAGGATATGACAGGTACAATGCCAAAAAAGTGTTCCATTTAAATACTATGTTGAGGGCAATATTTCCCTCTCAAGAGCATGGGAAAATACTGTTTAGGAATCAGGGACTGGAATTTTAGCTAACTCTAGATTTTTAGGACTATGTCAACCCTGTCAGGGCCAGCTGTGCTCTGTCTCTAAACTCCTTCATTTGCTTATTCCTTAGTTGTTGGAATCGATGTGCTCATATTGCTGAGAACCACACAACAGGAGATAACTTGCCACAGATCATCTGCCAAGTGTTTTGATTTTTTTTCCCTCCCTCTTTTTTCTGCTGCTTCATAGTAGGATGCAGATGATGGAAAAATGAACTGGCTCATCTTGGCAGCAGGCAGCACTGCATTGCCATCTGCTGCAAAGCCAAAGGTGTTCTAGCATGGAGGGTAAAGTTATAGGAGAGGACTTCAGATAGATGTTGAAGGAGAGGAGGGCTGCAGTGGGGCTGTTAAACTCTGGATCATCAGTTCTTGCTAAATAACCAGAGTCAATGCAACAAACCTCATGTCACATATCCCTCTAGTTTATAATGGCATCCAGAGCACCTCTGCTGGTGGGGAGCTCCATTTCCTCTCAGCAGGGACAGAGAGCTGGGAGTTTCTGCTGCAGCTGGGGAACTATTCCAGTAGGAAAAAAAAAGAACAGCACAGTGAGGGAAGGAGTACAAAAGGATCTAGGAAAGATTTCTAAATTATCAAAGTTGCACAGAGCCAGAGGTCACACTCCACAAGGAACAAACAATAATCTTAGTCCTCCTCCAGCTTTCCAGGGTGTCAAGATGGAGATATTTGTATTCTTCTACCAGCACAGTAGCAAGACCACCCGAGTAAGATATCACATGGACACTAAAACTCTTGCTCCAAGGAGACTGCAGTCTACATAGAAAAGGCAAGAGGAAAAGATGGGCAGAGAAAAAAGTGTCTGGACAGTGTCTAGAACACTGCTGCTGAGGGGCAGAAGTGGGAACCAGGATTTTAGCACCAGAATCAAACATCAAGAAGTTTACCTAGATTTCAGGATCTAGCACTTCTGCTGTCAAACATATTGTCATCCCTCCATATTTATTCTGTGGATAAAAAAAAGATTGCCCTGTCCAGAGTTTGTCTCTGACATTTTTTCATTACCAGTTTTTCTCTGCATCTCTCAGTGTGTTTGGATTTCATAGAATCATGGAATAGTTTGGGTTGGAAGGGATCTTAAAGATCACCTGGTTCCACCTGCCACGGGCAGGGACACCTTCCACCAGCCCAGGCTGCTCAGAGCCCCATCCAACCTGGCCTTGGACACTTCCAGGGATGGGGCAGCCACAGCTTCTCTGCCCAACCTGTGCCAGGGCCTGCCCACCCTCACAGGGAACAATTTCTTCCCAATATCCAATCTAACCCTGCTCTCTGTCAATCTGAAGCCATTCCCCCTTGTCCTGTCCCTCCAGGCCCTTGGAAAGAGTCTCTCTCCATCTTCCCTGGGGGCTCCTTCAGGCACTGGAGTGGCACAATTGGGTCTCCCCAAAGCCTTCTCTTCTCCAAGGTGAACACAAGCACCAACATTTTAGTTGAGTTTTCTAAGAAAACAAAGTGTAGTTTTGGAAATCAAGGCATATCAGGAGACTCACAGTGCTCAAATAATTTACCATGGCCACAGTCACAGCCGTCCCACCACATCAGAGCCACATTTAGTCCTGACTGGGCTGCAGGGTCACCTGCAGTAGAGCTCCAGGTACACTCATTAACAGCTCCAGCAACACTCATTAACAGCAACATTAGACTGCAGTGATGGGATTTAAAAATTGCAGCAGTGGCTTAGAGCTGAGGCTCTTTTGAGGCCAGTGGACAGTTGCAAGCTCTTGGTAGGTTGCCTGGATTGATAGCAGGGGTTGTCCCAATGTGCAGCACCTTGCACTTGGTCTTGTTAAACTTCAAGACCTGATTTCTCTTCCCCTGTCAGTTAAGCTGTTTTCAAAATCAGGATGAAATGCTAAAGTCAGATGCTCATTGTTCTTCATGTATTCTCTTTTTCCTTTTAAGAAAGGAGAAATGAAAGTTTCAGTCCCCCTACAAAGAAATTCTCAGAGTTCAGGGGCCCAGCAAGTGGTGAACGGGTGTGTTTATTTCCTTTTATTGAAAGATCCTTATACATCAAAGCAGCTCAGGCACAAAGAGAAATAAAAGCCATAAATTTAAATTCACCTTTATAAGCTTATACAGTATCTTAAGGAGTGTCATTTGACAGAATTATAGATCCAAATAATCTCCTTTCTGCTGCATTCTGCAGAACTGAGTTGTGATAGATGCCAAAGGACCTGAAAAAATATGCAAGAGGAACAATAACAGATCACCATAACAATGCAGAAGCCAGAAACCCAAGCAAAATAAATTCACACACAGTGTGCAAAAGGATTCTGAAGTGATCTTTCACAGTTTGGTTGTTACCTTCAAAAGCAGCAACATCTAGGTACTGTCTTACTGATTTCAGCCCGTTTTCCAACTGGATGTATTCTCTGAAAACAGACATTTTTCTATCTTGTTTCCTCCCTCCACCCCCCCTCAGAAAACAGAATGTTTGTCATGCTGGATTAGATCAATGAACTGTCAGAAGAGACCTCCTGCCTTTATTCCTGGCTTGTGCCTGATGCAAAGCTCCTCCTTGACTTCCTTTCCCAGCCAGATATGTAATGATGCCGGGAAGAGACATACATTACTTCCAGAATCCTGTGGGGAGTCAGTGCATGCCACAAGCCATGAGTTTTGATTACCAGCATGTCAGATGTTAAAGCTACAGCTGCACCAGTCAGCCAGAGCATCAGCCAGACCCCCCTGAACACAGCAGCATTATTCCACGGATGTGACCCCCTGCAGAATTTTCCATGGCTCAGCCCTCTCTCTGGTGGGTAAAAAATCATTCTTGTGCAGAGAACACGCATAGGGTTTATGAATCACTTGAATGTCCTTTAAATCCTCAAAGCAGGGATTAAGTGGGACTTAAGAGGAACATAACGACCCGCCGCTTGTCCTCAATACAGTGGTGACTTTCATGTTATATGAAGAAATAGCTCCTTTGATTGTTCTGTGTTTGCTTGGTGTTCATGTCCCTGGGTGTCTTTGTCGTTCCCCTGGCTGGAATGAAAGAGCAGCCTGGTTTGCTCGTGCAGTGCCTTCCCAAATCAGGATTCCACACCCACCATGGGCCCTCCAACCCCTGCTGCACTGACATCTCCCAGTATCCTGATTAACTGAATGATCCAAGCTATAATTCACGGATCTTTCATGCTGTGGGCTGGATAAGTGGAGTTCTTTGCCCTGGTAGACCAGTCGGTAGAGTGTATCTTTGCACAAGTGAATTTGATTTCTGTGCCACTTCCTCCTTAATGAGGATTCTCCTTTATCTCCTTCAGTTGATTGTTTCCTCTGATTTTGCAGCACAAAGGTCAGAGTTCTGCTCCACGCTCTGATTCTCCAGCTGGTACCAATCCAATGAGATATGTGCAGTCACAAGTGCTGCTGTGTTAGAAGGGTGACTTTTTAAATAAAGTTAACTCTAAATATTTACAGCTATGGATACTCTGAAACTGCTCATATTTTGTGATAAATTTAATAAATTTCAGTGACCAGTTAAAGAAGGATTTGGTTTATGTTGAAATACTTTATTTTTACACATTTTTTCTGTATTGTTCACCATCTTCAGTTGCTGTATTCATATTCAATATGAATATATTCATATTCAATGCATTTTCTACCTCTGTTTTTTCCCCACAATACAAGATACTCTAGACACAGTGTTACAGATAAAGATATCATCTAATATCACACCTTAATGATCATAATTTTTTTTTCTTTCTTACCAATGGAATGAAATGTCGCAATTACTTTTTAACTACTTTGCTGTTGTAGAAAAATGGCCTCACTGAATTACACACAGTGACCTCTTACAGGTGTAGGCAACATTTTCATGAGACCTGAAACCCATCCACAGAGGTGTGAATGGTAGTTTGTGAACTCTGTAAAATTGTAAATGAAAGGGTAAATAAATCCATATTCATTCACAGTGGGAAAAAGAGATGGATTTGCCATGTTCTAAACCATGCCAAGACACAGGAGGTCTGTGGTTATGCTGCTGCAGAGCCAGAAGGTTACCTGTCCCCAAGCACATCCCAGTGTAGGAGAAGAGGAGATCCAGCAAGAGCGAGTGAGAACAGTGGTTCGATATTCTGACTCAGATTTGGAGCATCCCAGTGTGTGTCTTTTGCCTCTTATAACACGCTGTTATTAGCAGAACATTTTGAAGTAGCTGCTGGCAAGTCATTTTGCACTGTGCTGTTATGTTTGCCCTACAACATCCATCTTGCCACACTCGCTGCTCCCTGTACCTTGTTGAAAGGCTCTTCCTGGCATGTCTTGCATTAGCAATGTGTTCCTCTGCTACACAGTACAATGGGATCATTATCCCAGGATCAGTCCTTAGACACTATTAAAGCCAGAAAATACTGCTGTACAGTGTTGAATACTAACTCACCAACTACTGCTCTGAGGCAACGGGACACAGACAGGAGGCAAGGCAGCTGAACGTCCTTTCTCTGTTTCTACATAATGCACAGGGATATGAAATGTGGGACATAATGGGGCAAAAGCTTTAGAAATTCAAAAGGCAAGCAGTTTGTAAATAAATCAGCAAGTTGCCACGTAGGGAGGGAAAGATTTGTCTGAAGTGTAATGGCCCTAGTGCAATGTGCTCACCCAGCACTCAAATGGCGTTTTAAACATTGTGGGACTTGATTTTGAGACTTCAAGTGAAAATGAATCATAAAAAGAGGTGCTCAGAACTCAAGAGCTAAGATCTAACAGAGCACTTCAGAAATACAGCCAACAGAAAACAGACCATTCCCTTCCGCTATAGACAGCACACAAGAGGGGAGGCTCCAGTCCTCCAGAAAGGGAAGAGGTTCCAGACTTCTCGAGTTCAGAATAGACCCTGGCCCAGATATAGAAGTAGGACAAGACACAAAAAGGCAAGACTGAGAAGCCAGAACAACAGCAGTGCCCCAGGCACAGGAAAGATTGGACACTGATGGCCTGATAGTGTCTCAGGGGTGCCTAGCAGCCTTCATTTTGGGTAAGACTTAGAATTATTTTGAAGCATGTAAAATCACCTGAGGACAAGGCTTCGGAACATCTGGCTCTTTCACTTTAATATAAAGTAGCCGCCAGTATTTTTGTTCATTCACATTCCTTCTCTTTATATATATATATATATATATATAATTGCTTCTGCTTCACTTCAGCTGTCTCTGCAGCAGGCAACAAGCATTCTGGCCAGGCAGGTCAGCAAGCACCCTATTTCTGACACAGGATATACAACTGTAGCTCTAAATTGGGGCTATAAGTTAAGGACACATTTGAAACACACCCTGCTAAGCATTTGTGCCTCCCATGCATGCTGATAGTCATGCAGGAGGAAGCCCTGCACCCCCAGCAGCTCCACAAAGACACCTGCACTGGGACTTTTCACCCTGGAAGGACAACAACAGGAAGGAGCATTTCCAATCCTGTGCCTTGAACACGCAGCCACTTGAACTGCCTGCTCAGCATTTTCCGCTTTCTTTCAAGCCTTTTCAAGCTGAGGCTGCAGATCCTGAATCCCTCCAAGAGACATGGAGCCCCTCACTGCAAGGTTTTTGATTTCCCTCAGGCCTTTCAGGTTATGCCCAGTTCCCTATTGGTGTGGCTCCACTACACAGGCAGCTTGGTGTCAGTGTCTTCTGTGACGTCCTGCCCTTGCCTGGTCTTTGCTCAGGTTGTGTCATGGCATTCCTCCCAGCTCTGCAGCTCCCTTTCAGTTTTCCTTAACCTTTTATTAACTTTTCCTGTCTCTGTAGCTGCCACCTAAGATCCTACCACACTGCAGCTGCTTTCCTTTGGCCTCACACGTGCTGCTGCTCTCTGTCTTCCTATCTGCCCCACTATGAGCATCAGTCACAAAGGACTGGCTCCTGTCTTCCTTTTTTAGTGTGGGTGGCTTTTTCAGTGTAGCTGCTTCTAAAGCCCAGCTGCTGCACTGCAACCCACCCCCCTCCACCCCTTTTCTCCAGTGGATGCATTCGTTTAGTCTTGGGGAAGAAGCATTGCTGTGACCCAGCTCTGGCAGGGAAGGATCTCTTTCCTGGCTGTCTTGTTTTTGCTATCAGTCCCACCACTGTTTATGCTGCTAACTTTGTTTGCTCTCGCTCTTCTTCATTTCTGATACCCAGGGCAAGACATCTGGTGCTCAAATCTGGCCTTTTTTAAGTGCTGAATCCCTTAAATTTCTTCTGCGGGATGCTACGAGCTGTGTCAGAGCAGAGCATGTTAGGCGTGTCACGCCATGGAAAGGCACTGCTTGACTCCTGATCAGAGGTTCCTCCAGAGTCACCCCTCAAAGAGCAGAACATCCACCCCCTCTCCTTAAAAATGGCCATTTGCAGAGGCATCTTGGAACGGCAGAAAGATCAGAACTGCTTAGGGTGCCCTGTACACATCATGCTGGGTCATACATGTTCTGCAGTGCCTGGCTCAAATGAAGCACCCTCTATCCGTAGGTAGGAAGTTATTAATTTCCTGATGTCAGCTTTTATATCCACAGGGATTACTGCTTGTCCTGCTTTAAATAAAATCCCATCTTGCACGTGTGCACACACAAACACTCAATCCTTTGCCTGGTAACAAGGGGGGAGGTGCCTGTGGTGCCTCATCCTCCCAGCACACTGTACACAACCTGCTTTAGTGGCTTTATCGTCCCACCCAGGGAGTGTTCAGGAGCTCTCACCACTTCCCCAGCGTGTTTTCTTGGTGCTGGAGCTCACACTGCATCTCCATGCCATGGCCCAAAGTGACACCATGGGATTGTCCCATCCCCCAGAGAGGCTCCTTGTTTATCTGACTCCATCCTGGTTGTGCCAGGGCACCTCCAGTAAGTGCTCAAGGTGCTGACTTTGCAGCAGTGTGGGGTCCAAGCTCTCCGTGCATCTCCCTGTTCCAGGCTTTATATCAATTTGGGACTGGTTCCCTGCATTGGATTGCCTTCACCCCATCACATGGGGCCCTGACTGCTGCCAGATTTTGTCTCTGCTTTGATGATTCTCGTGTCTTGGGAGATGGAAGGATAAACAAGAAGGATCTGGTAGTTCATCTTCAAAATGAACTACTAGAAATCTTTCACCACTTTTGCTCTGAACATCTCAGGTGTTGGAGCATTTCTTGAAGTGCTGGAGCATGTCCAGAGAAGGACAATGGAGCTGGGGAAGGGTCTGGAACACAAGTCTTATGAGGAGCAGCTGAGGGAGATGGGGGTGTTTGGCATGGAAAAAAAGGAGACTCAGGGAAGACCTTCTCATGCTCTACAACTCCCTGGCAGGAGGTTGGAGCCAGGTGGGGGTCAGGCTCTGCTCCCAGGGAACAAAGGATAGAACAAGAGGAACTGGTCTCAACCTGCATCAGGGGAGATTGAAGCTGGACATCAGGAGCAATTTCTTCACTGAAAAGGTGGTCAGACATTGGAAGGGGCTGCCCAGAGAGGTGGTGGAATCACCATCCCTGGAGGCGTTCAAGGAATGACTGGATGTGGCACTCAGTGCTATGGTCTGGTTGATAAGGTGGGCTCAGTCACAGGTTGGACTTGGTGATCTTGGAGGTCTTCTGCAACATTAATGATTCTGTAATTTTCTTTAATGGCTCTAAGGTTTTTTAGGTAGAACTAGAAGCACTCAAAAGTTCATAGATGTTCAGGCCACCGTTCTCTGCAAGCTTCAGCTTATCTGCATTCAGGCTGATATCCTGTCCTCAGTATATCCTCGGGGCAAGTCACACTCTGGAATCATGGCTGGGGCTCTCTCTTCTTCAACACTTCCAGTTCCAGTAGAAACTATCATCATCCACTGCATTGGTGCCTGGGAGTCCCTCCACTGTGTGTCTGAGCTTCTTCTGGGCACACTGTGATGATGATCATGATCATGATCCCAGCACTCATATTCTGTCAGGTGTGACAAAGATGATCACAAATCCAGTTTAAGATCCTGTTCTGACTCATAAGAAACACTGGAGACTTTTGAATTTGACACATCAAATTGAACCTGACTTCTGTTACTGCTAAAGACTGGTGACTTCTCTCCAGTCCTGTGCACACCAAGCTGGCACCAGCATAGGTTCTCATTTTATGCAGATACTCATAGTTTTTCTTTCCCCACTCCCACTGCTCCTTTTCCTATAGGTGTTTTGACGTGTCTCCTTTACAACGTTTACTCTCAGTAACACTGAGAGTGCCAACAGACTTTTGAAGTTTGGCAGCCTGAATTTCAGGTTTGCACTCAGCTTTTGAAGGAGACTTCAGTCTCCTTAAACTAGAAGGCAACACTTTTTTTTTCGGAAGGCTAAATGAGGCCCATGGGGACTTCTCCCTCTCCTCCCTCAGCCTGGAGACATTCCGGTGGTGTATTTCATTTACCACACAGCTTGCTTAGCAATGGATGATCTTTCTGAGTGTCCTTTCTCACGAGCCCAAGTGATAATGTGCCATATTTCATGGCAACCTACCTAGAGCTTGCAACTGTCCACTGACCTTAAATAGGCTCAACTCTAAGTCACCGCTGTAAATTGTAAGTCCCATCACTGCAGTCTAAAGTTGTTGTTAATGAGTGTTCCTGGAGCTGTTAATGAGTGTACCTGGAGCTCTACTGTAGGTGACCTTGCAGCTCAGCCAGGACTAGATGTGGCTCTGATGTGGTGGGACGGCTGTGACTGTGGCCATGGTAAATTATTTCAGCACTGTGAGTCTCCTGAAATGCCTTGATTTCCAAAACTACACTTTGTTTTCTCAGAAAACTCAACTAAAATGTTGGTGCTTGTGTTCACCTTGGAGAAGAGAAGGCTCTGGGGAGACCCAATTGTGCCACTCCGGTGCCTGAAGGAACCCACAAGGAAGATGGAGAGAGACTCTTTCCAAGGGCCTGGAGGGACAGCACAAGGGGGAATGGCTTCAGACTGACAGAGAGCAGGGTTAGATTGGATATTAGGGATAAATTGTTCCCTGTGAGGGTGGGGAGTCCCTGGCACAGGTTGGGCAGAGAAGCTGTGGCTGCCCCATCCCTGGAAGTGTCCAAGGCCAGGTTGGATGGGGCTCTGAGCCCCCTGGGCTGGTGGAAGGTGTCTCTGTCCATGGCAGGGGGTTGGAATGAGATGGTTTTTAAGGTCCCTTCCACTCCAAACCCTTCTTTGATTTTATGATTCATCACTACTCTGTCTTCAGCCTCAGGCTTGGGGTTTCATAAGAAGATTTGTTGCTTTGTAAGGACCACCAGTTTCTGATTCGTTCCAGTGCAGTTAAAGTAGAAATCCCATATGAGAGGAGGGGTTTCTTTAGACATGTGTCAGCATCTTTCTTACAAACTGGAAACATCCTGCAAATGCACTCACACAGGAGAAACTTGAGAGTTCCCAAAGCTGAACGTGTTAGTTGTATATTACAAGGGCCCACTGCAAGAACTGGTTTTCGGTTTTCCAGGAACGTACCTGCTCTGGTGGTGCTCTGTCCTCCTCAAGTGTCCCCTTCTCTGACAGCAGTGCTCCAGTGACACAGGGAAGGGTCATTCTCTGGTCCTTCAACTCCACAGCCAGTGGCATTCATGAAAAAAGTTCTTGCTCCAGTACTTTTAGAAGGTTTTGTACTAACTGAGTCATGGGAGGCCAAAAGTGGGTACTGTTAAGGATGAAGCCATGTGTATCAAACACCTGAATATGCTCAGGTATTAACAGAAAGAAGAAGCTGTTGCTAATTAATTCAGTACTTCTTCTCTGTCCTGGTGGGATGGGGAAGCAGAAATCATTATTGGATGACTTGGTGACTATCTTCCTTTCAGAGGCCAGACCAACCTCCTTCAGCTGGGAGTTCTCTCAATAGGAAGCAGCCAGCTGGACAAACCTCTGGGAAAGTAAATCTAGGACCAGGAAAGGAGGCCAGAGAAGGAAGAGGTGATATTAAACCCACAAAAATACTGTTGCTAAGCATTTTTAATTCCATTTCATGTACAGCTGTGTTCATTCAATGGGCACAGGTCCACAAGAGTTTGGTGTTTTCTGTAGTGTAGCTTGGGCACTGCGGGGTGGATTTTGCAGTTTGCCTTCCATTTCAGCTGATTACAGTGCTGCATTTGAGGAAGACATAAGGAGGCTTGATCCTGTCCCAGTATAGCACATTTTCTGTTCTCCCCTGCCCAACCATCCTTCCACTGCCACACTTTGCCCCTTTCCAACCCACTGATGTGGGATGTCAGGCAGTAAGGCCGTGGCATCTTCTCTCTCCAGGCTGGTCCTAGCAGCAAAATCATCCCATGAGTAAGGGCAATTTCTGCTTCCCTCTTCATCACAGGGATGACTCCCAACCTCTTATCTTCCCTCTGTGTAGCAACAGGACTGGGTCTACCCCTTGCCTCATTCCATCACTGAGGGCCTATATTTAAGGCTCTAAAAAGGAGCAGGAGAAACAATGAAATGATATGACAAGAGGGAACAAAAGTCATTGTCACCTCCCATCAGCTATCAGTATGCTTTGAAGCATGAAATTTGATTATCACAGTCATAACAATGCCTAATAATGCTGAAGGATAGCAGCAAGGCTCATAAAACAGTATTAAAAGATTAAAACCTTTTAAAAGGTCCTTTGTGCCCCCCAAGGAATAAAAGCCAACTGTTAACAGCACAAGTCTGTTGACTCTTTCCATGTCATCAACCATAACAATTGACAGAGATTCTGCAAGGGAAATTTAGACCAAAACATCTCACTTCACTTCATCCCCGACCTCCAAGGCCATTACATTATGTCTGTGGTGACACCTGCACACCTCATTTGTGGGTTTAGGCAGCTGCAAATGGAGCTCTACCATTTCTAGGTTGTCTTCCAGTCTTAGGTGAATTGGAATTACAATACCTACGAAGATCCATAGTGTTCAAACCATCAGAACATCTTTTGCCAGCACTGGATTTTGCAATGACATGAACTGACTCCTCATGGTGAGGGAATTTAGCACACTGAGAGGGTCACTCCCGACACCTACATCAGTGATGTTATGCTGGGAAATCCACTCTGCTTCAGCCTCTGTTGATTTCAGTCAGGAGTTTCCAGGTTCCCTGGTGACAGTGTTTAAAGCCCATTTCACTGTGTAAAGCCAATGGTTATTTTTCAATCCAGTTTCAGATCTACAGTCATTCAATACAATCTTTTTTCTGTAATCCTTACAATACACAAGGACTTTTAATCAACACCTCGATTCTTTCTCTCTAAAAAAAAAATTAAAATCTGTTCTTTCTCGTCAGGGGAAATCTTTCATTTGCCAGACTGAAACACAGAAAAGTGCAACTTTCTCCACAAGGCAAGACTCTGAACTTGCAGGAACAGCCCCACTTTTGCTGTGCTGAGCTACTTCTGACACAGGGAGTAGTCTATCACTTCTGGTTGCCCGTGAAAAGTTGCATCAGCAGCCACGAGGGACGGCAGTGGAGCTCCTCAACCTGGGCAGTTCAGAACTCCTGCTGCTCCCCCATCTGCTGGTGCTCATCCACACCACCACACCAGGCTGGAGGCACTTTCCACGAGGGAGCTCAAGTGGGAGTGTATCTCACTGTTGGCAGAGAGGGATAACATCCTTTGCCTTGTGTCACCAGATCCACCAACACACAAAGCTCCGGGCATTTGTCTGTTTGTTTGGATTTTTTTTCAACTTGCAGTTTCCCTGTGAAAAATGTCGTTCTTGAAGAGGATTTCTCAGTTTGACTCTTTGGGGAGGTTACCTGTTCAACTGCTGTTGGCCATTTTCTGCCATACAGAAGGTTGGAAATAGCAGCCTGGCTTCAAATTTGGCAGCGAGTTGGATTCTCCTTCTACTTCTATTCCTCCACATTTAATTCAAGCTACTTAGCACTATAAAGTGTAACATCTGACCTCTTTGCATGCCCTAGTTATATTGCTCATTACTCTGTGCAGTTTAACAAGATTTTCAGTGACCCCATGCCTAATAGCCCACTATTCTTAGCAAAATCCCTGCCTTCCAGCACAACTGCTTGCCAGTAATGTTAGTTGGATTGCAAAGAGAAATTCCTGAGTTCATAGCTACGCAAGATGAGATAAGGGAGAGCAATATCCCAGTTTGTCCTTCTGCTACCCTGTAATATAAAAACAAAGGGTGCTATTACTCTATTACTGTCCCTTTTTTTTTTTTTTTAAATTTTATTTTTTTTTTTACGGGTACTACTGGTGTATACAACGAGGATGTTGATTCTGCTGTGCTAAAGCAGCTCCCAGAAAGAATCAGCCTAAGGAGCAGTGGCAGGCAAAGGAAGCACTTTTAGCCCTGTTTTCCAGATATAAAAGCAGAACATACAGACTTGCCGGCAACAAAGCAGGGAACCAAAGGCGGAGCAACACCGTGAACTCAGGCCTCTGATTGTCAGGGCTGCATTTCCATCACAGCCCTGAGCATCCTGACAACCAAAGTTTGTCTTTGAACTCGTGCAGGGCGATCTAACGCTGCACCAGAGGCGGGTCCGAGTGCTCGCTCGCAGAGCTCCTCCTGCAAAGCAGCTCCGAGCACACTCCATGCAGAGCTCTCGGAATACTTTGCAGTCGGCTCTGTGCAGCATGTCAGCCAGGCGTGGAATGCACTGCCATAAGAGGATGTTGAGTCAAAGGCTGTAACTGAGTTTCTTGAAGGGCTGAAAAACAGCCTGGTTAGTTTAGGTGATGGGACTGCCTTTCTTTCTTTCTTTTTTTTTGGGGGGGGAGGGGGCGGAGGTTATTTTGTACAGGGTTTAGGGCTGCTGAGTCCAAGGATGGGTCCTCATGTCAAGCTGCTGAACTGTCAGAAAATTAGTGATCATGGGTTTGTCTTTTTTCACTAGAAGACGACTCCTTTTATTTAGTGTTTTGATTGTTTTGCCCAGAAGTGGCAGAAAGAGACTTTTCTCTTGCTCAGAACTTCACCGGAAATTTCTCACAAAACTTTCAGCGTATTTGACACTCACTGAAAAAGAACCAAACCAAACCAAACAAACAAAAAAACCTCCAACAGCAAAACACACCCGATGTCAGGCTAGACAGGAAATCTGTTCCTTTGCACTTAGGTTTCCACACGGCTGGTGAATGCAGCATGCAAAAGTAGCTGTGATTGCAGCACTATGTCTAGAGGATTTTAGGATGGTTTTTACTCTAGAAAAACAAAACAAAACAAAACAAAACAAAATGAGCAAACCAAAACATACTCAAAAAACGTTAATCCCAAAACAACAAAACACTGGGGGTAAGTAAGGGGGAAGGGAAGAAGAGACAGAAACCATTCATGAGGTCAGGTGGTTAAGTATTTTTGGACTGCCAAGGTGGTGATCTTAAGTGAAGATAATGTATTATGCAGTGGAAAGCTAATGAGACCAGGTCTGTTAAACATGGACTTGGTGTTACTTAGCTCTGGAGTGCTTCAAATTACACAGGTCCAGGTTGTATTTGATCACTGCTCCCGCCCTGACAAAGTGAACAGCAGGCTTTTATATAATGTAAGCGATCATATACTGTGGGGAACAATCCTGCACTGGCAGCCGAGGGAAGCTGATGACATAATGGGTCTTTTCCATCTCGAAGTTATGTGATTCATCAATTAAATGAATTCAGTGGGATAAAGCAGCATGGAAGGGCAATTTCCCTGTAATACGCTGCCTGACGATTAACTCTTCCCTCCCAATTCCAGACGCTCCGCTCGGGGTTTACCCTCCACCAGTGCGCCCAGGAGTCTCGGGATGCGCAGCCCCTTCACAAGCGAGGAGGGCCGGGGCCGAGAGGGCTCCGGGAACTGCGGGAGCAGCGGGAGCAGCCGCCGCCCTCCGCGGCTGCAGTCCCGCTCCGTGCGGGATGCTCAGCCCTGCAGCCCCGCTCCGAGCGGGATGCTCAGCCCTGAATTACCGCTCTGTGCGGGATGCACATCCCTGCAGCCCCGCTCCGTGCGGGCTGCTCAGCCCTGCAGCCCTGCTCCGTGCGGGATGCTCAGCCCTGAATTACCGCTCCGTGCGGGATGCACATCCCTGCAGCCCCGCTCTGTGCGGGATGCTCAGCCCTGAATTACCGTTCTGTGAGGGATGTACAGCTCTGCAGCCCCGCTCCGTGCGGGATGTACAGCTCTGCAGCTCCACTCCGTGCGGGATGCTCAGCCCTGCAGCCCCGCTCCGTGCGGGACGTACAGCCCTGAATTACCGCTCTGTGAAGGATGCTCAGCCCTCAATTACCGCTCCGTGCGGGATGTACAGCCCTGAATCACCNTCCCCCCTCCCTCCCGCTCCCCGAGCTGCACCAAACAGCTCTCAGGTTTCTGCTGATACTGCAGCGTCAAGAAATGGCTCGAGTTTGCTCCTCGCTCTTCTTATGCATTCAGCAGCCCTCTCGCTCCTGCCACACGCGCCCAGCTCCTGCCTCCTCCTGCTGCCTCTGCTGCTGGGACGAGCCAAGACCGACCCCGGGGGTGCGGCTGCAGGGCTGCGGCGCT
>VXAU01002761.1:208972-306641 GCA_013399695.1 Formicarius rufipectus
CTCCGTGCGGGATGCTCAGCCCTGCAGCCCCGCTCCGTGCGGGACGTACAGCCCTGAATTACCGCTCTGTGAAGGATGCTCAGCCCTCAATTACCGCTCCGTGCGGGATGTACAGCCCTGAATCACCTCTCTGTGCGGGATGCTCAGCCCTGCAGCCCCGCTCCGTGCGGGACGTACAGCCCTCTATCCCCGCACCACCGCAGGCTGGTTGTGCATCCCCTCGCCGTCCCCGGGATCCCGCTGGCTCCCCGCAGCCCCAGTCCCGCAGCGGGCAGCGGCCCGGGCCGCCCGCATTGCGTCGGGGGCGCGGCGCGCAGCGTGCGGGGGCGGCCGGCCCGGGGGCAGCGCGCATCCCTCCCTCCCTACCTCNGCTGCCTCTGCTGCTGGGACGAGCCAAGACCGACCCCGGGGATGCGGCTGCAGGGCTGCGGCGCTCTGACATCTCCCCAGCCGCCGCTGCCCAGCGCCCAGCTCCTTTTCCAGCTGTCCTAAGGGAAGAAAGCAGGAGAGCCAGCGGCTATCTAAGACTCTTGATTTTATTTACTAACTCAAGCTTTTTGGAAAAGGTACTTCGCACTCTTTTCCACGCACTGCCCCCCACCTCGCCCTCCTCACCCCCCACTGCGGTTCTCAGCAGAAACTAATTAAACCCACTCGCCCTTGGTGCAGCCTAAGACAGTGTATGAATATTTCAGTGTCTCGCAGGCAGCCCTGTAAAGCGATCGCTGTGTTATAAAGAGGGGCGCAAGAGGAGGAGGAGGAGGGTTAAGTTTGCCGCTGCGGTTTTGGTTTTGGTTTGGTTTTTTCGGATGCTGCTGCAAGGCGACTTGACGCATTCCAGCACTGACTCCTATTCCTAACCAGCGGATCTCGCTCGGAGCAGGTAAGGAAAAGCCCTTTCTCTCCCCCGCCCCGCGCTGTTACACTCTCTTTTGGATGGTTTGGGTGTGGGATGTCGATCCCCTCGTCTCTTTCGGAGTTACCTTTAGCTGCTGCAAAGCAAGACAGGAGATGCTTTGCTCTCCCTGTCCTAATCCCCGTGACTGGTGTGATGAAGTTGTCGGAGCTCAGCTAAGTCTCCACAGCCTGTGAAGCGGGGAGCGCGGTGCTCAGGAGACTCCTTGCAGGAGCCGACCCCGCAGAAGTTGCTTGGGAAGCACTCCCGAAGAGCTCAGGGCACATTCGTGCCTCGGAGGCCCTGGTGCATGTCCGGGGATGTGTAGGAACGCGTAGGGCTCCGCATGTGCTGCCGGAGTGGGCAGAGCAGGATGTTCTTGCTGGCGTGAAAGCCAATCCATTGCGCCTGAACGTGTGTGTGTGTGTGTGTGTGTGTGTGCGTGCGTGTGTGGTGGGGCTCGGGGGCTGGTTTATTCTGTTTCTCTCCTCCCTGGCAGCCT
Organism: Formicarius rufipectus; assembly: GCA_013399695.1. Taxonomy (NCBI): domain Eukaryota; kingdom Metazoa; phylum Chordata; class Aves; order Passeriformes; family Formicariidae; genus Formicarius; species Formicarius rufipectus. Next base: position 210,370 of record VXAU01002761.1, read on the forward strand.
CCATCCTGCAAGTGAGCTTTATGCCTTCAAAAACAGTGTTTCCATCCCTCCCTTCCCAGCAAGAGGAGAGAACCCAGGGCAGTGGGGTGAGGGGAGAGCTTGGGNTGTGTGTGTGTGGTGTGTGTATGTGTGTGTGTGTGGTAGCTCCGTGACAGCAGCTGCAACGATGGTCGAGCCGGCGAGAAAAGTGGACGGATCGAGTTAAAGGCTAAAGGAGACGGCTGGGGAGGGGACCCCAGCCTGGGGTGCACTCCATAGACCTTCAGCCTCCCGCTTTGGGGGACAGGACACGACCCCTCACCCCCTCTTCCCCCCCTAAAGGTACTTCTTCCCTCTTTCTTCACCCTTCCATCATCCCTGATGCCTCTCCTTTCATTGCCCCTCTCCTCTCCCCTTTTGGATATTTCCATCCTTTAGGCTCCTCACCCATCCCTTCCTCAAGCTCCCCATCCCACCTCATCCTCCCTCCCCTCAGTCTCCAAGCCCCCCCATCCCTGAACTGCCCTGGGGCTCTCCACTCTCCTCCATCCTCCTCCTCCTCCCTTTCCCTCACTTCTCCCCCTCCCCGTGCTCCCCTTTCCCGTGTGCCACCATGACCGTGATGGCTGGAGAGAACATGGACGAGACTTCTGCACTCCCTGGCCACCCCCAGGACAGCTACCAGCCCGCTGTCCACGACGACCACGAGTGCTGCGAGCGCGTTGTCATAAACATTGCTGGCCTGCGCTTCGAGACGCAGCTCAAGACCTTAGCCCAGTTCCCCAACACGCTGCTGGGCAACCCCAAGAAGCGCATGAGGTACTTTGACCCCTTGCGCAACGAGTACTTCTTCGACCGCAACCGGCCCAGCTTCGATGCCATCCTCTACTACTACCAGTCCGGGGGGCGACTCCGCCGGCCCGTCAACGTCCCCCTGGACATGTTCTCCGAGGAGATCAAGTTTTACGAGCTGGGCGAGGAGGCCATGGAGAAGTTCCGGGAAGATGAAGGGTTCATCAAAGATGAGGAGAGGCCCTTGCCGGAGGGGGAGTACCAGCGCCAAGTGTGGCTCCTCTTTGAATACCCAGAGAGCTCTGGGCCGGCAAGGGTTATCGCGATAGTCTCTGTCATGGTGATCCTCATCTCCATTGTGATCTTCTGCCTAGAGACATTGCCTGAGCTTAAGGAGGACAAGGAGTATACAGTGCATCGCACTGACAACACCACCCAGGTCTACAAATCCAACATCTTCACAGATCCCTTCTTTGTTGTGGAGACCCTGTGCATCATCTGGTTCTCCTTTGAGCTGGTGGTGCGCTTCTTTGCTTGCCCCAGCAAGACTGATTTCTTCAAGAACATAATGAACTTCATTGACATTGTGGCCATTATTCCTTACTTCATCACCCTGGGCACCGAGATGGCCGAGCGGGAGGGGACTCAGAAAGGAGAGCAGGCCACCTCCTTGGCCATCCTGAGAGTCATCAGACTGGTAAGAGTATTTCGAATCTTCAAACTCTCCCGGCACTCTAAGGGCCTCCAGATTTTGGGACAGACCCTCAAAGCAAGTATGAGAGAGCTAGGTTTACTAATCTTCTTCCTCTTCATTGGGGTGATTTTGTTCTCTAGTGCGGTATATTTTGCTGAGGCTGAAGAACCTGAGTCTCATTTCACAAGTATCCCCGATGCTTTCTGGTGGGCGGTGGTATCCATGACCACTGTGGGCTATGGTGACATGTACCCTGTGACAATTGGAGGCAAAATCGTAGGCTCCTTGTGTGCCATCGCTGGTGTGCTGACAATTGCCCTGCCTGTACCTGTCATCGTGTCCAACTTCAACTACTTCTACCACCGAGAAACAGAAGGGGAAGAACAGGCTCAGTTACTTCACGTTAGCTCCCCTAATTTAGCATCTGACAGTGATCTCAGTCGCCGCAGCTCCTCCACAATCAGCAAATCTGAGTACATGGAAATCGAAGAGGATATGAATAATAGCATAGACAATTTTAGAGAGGCTAATCTCAGAACTGGCAACTGCACGGTAGCCAACCAAAACTGCGTTAATAAAAGCAAGCTGCTGACTGATGTGTAAACACAAAACAAAAACCAAAATCCCCACTCACAGCTTGAAGACTTTAGTGACACAGTCACACTTTGTAGATGCTTTACTGATAGTCTTTGAATGCTTTATTTACGTCGTAAATGCATTGTTGCATTGCGAATCTTTGCTCTGTGATAAAGAAGCTTCCAGGATCCATGAAAGATAAAATTTTCTTTATTTTCCAAAGGTGTTTTCCACCTGGTAATTGAGAACCATTTGAACTAGTTTAGTTTTAAGCCGTATGACATTAGACCTAAAACTTTTCCTCTCCCATCTCCCTTTTCTTTTTGGATAAAGTTAACTTAAACTAAGCAAGACAGTTTTTAGAGCTATCAAGCATATGCATGGATTCCAGTAAAAATACTCAGCAAAACTGCACAGTTGCAAGAAAGTACATCAGCTACTAAGAGTAAAAAAAATAAAAAAAGTGATTAGCCAAAAACCCGTGGCAAACGTTTGCCCTGGTTTTTAGGAAGGAGCGTGAATTTTCCCTTCCGCCCCCTCCGTGAAAGATCACACACTTCAACCTACAGACCCACACAGCACCTTATTAAAAACCTACTTAAGCCTGGTCTCTTTTGCTGTCCGTAGGAGAACTATTCGAAAAGGCAAATAGCAAACAAAACTGAAGACAGAACATCTGCAATGCTGCTAAGTTCTCTTACATGCAGATGATAGAAACACACTTTTCTTTTCCTCCCCCACCCGGTTTGGAACTGGATACAAAACTTTAAGCCCCTCTGTTGCAAGATAGCACAATGGAGTTTAATATAAGCATGTTTGAATTTGATACTATTTATTTTATAACCGCATGCTTGAAACGTTACCTCAGACAATAGCAGATAAGCTTTCGTTTGAACTGAATCTTCTAAAAATAGGTCCTTTATCTCTCTTTTTTCTTTTTTCTTTTCTTTTCTTTCTCTCTTTTTGATTTGCATTCACCAGAAGTGCACTCCTTAATTTATTAAATCATTGACTAGTAATTTAAAGTACTGTATTTAAGTGCGTATGTTAGTCAAATGGGAACAATAACTTTTGGAGATCAAAGCATGTTCAAATATTCAGCATTATGGCCTATTTGATTAAAGTGTAACTTGAATTAATGCATGAATTCAATGATAATAATAATAATAATAATAACAACAGTAAGAAGAATAAAAATAAAAAAAAAAATGTGCTCGATAGACTGAGGGCCTGAATGAACTGATTGGAGAAATTTGATTGTTTTCCTGCGTTGCTCAGGGAAATGTGTTGGCTTCTGTCCAGGCGTTGTCGGAAAGGAACATATCCCATCCCTTAAAGGGAAAGCTATATGGAAAATTAAGAAGTCCAGTTATATATAGCAACACCTAAAACCTAGTATCCTTTATAGCTGAAAGGTGCAGATGCATGCTTTTTGGTGCATTCTCAGAATGTAAATGAAACTTATCTATTATATGCATCCAAATGGCAGCAGCTGGTTTCTTTTGCAGTCATCAGTTGAGACTTTTTTGTATTCCCCTAAAACTCACGGCAGAGACTCAACAGATTGATTCAGATAGTTGTGCAGTGCCTTTATCTTACATCCCCTAAATTGCTGAAAGTGCCTCCAGGAACTGAGCTGACCAGAGATGCTGAAGGAAAGGGCAAGGCATCAGCACACTGTCAGGAGTGTTCTGTGCTGTCTCCTGGCACAGCATTGAAAAGGGGAGAGGGAGAGAAGGACCAAGTGTGAGTGAGAGGGATGCAGAAGAGGTGGGCAGAGACCACCAGTGCCCATGGGATACCTTCCTTCCCCAGCCAGTCTGATGCTGCAGGGCTCAGCATCTGCTTCTGCCAAATAACTCATTGTTGTGTTTGGGCAAGGCTTCAGGTTTCCCTTGGTTGTTCATAGAGGCATTACTGCCATCATTGTATCATCTGCCCTTCCTTTCCCTGAGATGGCTTTTTGGCAGCTTGTCCCTTGGTGGCAGGACACAGGAGGAATTAGGGACCAGCGTGAACTACAGCATGGCCCAGTCAAGCAGCCAGACTGGAGGACTGTGTTTTTCTTTCCCCTTAGATTTTCCAGGTGGATATTTGGGAAGGGCTTTCCCGTGCCCTCCCATCCCTGTCTCCTCCAGGTAGATTGTCAGATCTTTAATCCCATCACAGATCCTTTGAATTATATTCTTCTTTCTGGTCCCAATTCTTACTCCCACCATCATCTGGTGAAGGAGGCAGTGCTAGGCGAAGGTATCTTCTGCAATATGCCAGTCTTGACTGCTAGGCCCTGGAAGATAATAAGACTTTGATCTGACCTAATCTAGGCACTAATCTCTATTTTTTTTAAATGGACAAAGTTGAGGATCTTCATTCTGCACTTAGCATGTGGCCAACTGCTGTTGAACACTTCTCCTTCCACATTGTACAGATCCTTTCTTCCCCTATCTCTCTGATATATGTACATATGTGTATAAATATATATATATATATATATATATATGTGTCTGCTCCCGTGTGTGTCACACGCATATGCGGACACATGTATATATAAAATCAAGGCACTTAGAGTTAAAAAACAACCCTGACTCTGCAGTTACGCACAAGCTTGACCTGCCAGCTTTCCAGAAAGACTTGCCTTTATTTCTCACTGTGGGACTTCTGTGAATCTGAGCGATGAGGAAGCGATGAAAAACTGAGGGAGCTCAACCTCTTGCAGGAAATGCAAAGCATCAGATACAACAGGGCATTACATCCTCTAGGCAGATGTTGCAAAGCTTCTTTTCTGGCCCCAGCTCGTGCCCATGCCCATTGTACACCTCTCTCCCCATTAAATTTCAGTGGTCCTGATCTTCCCAAACTCTTTAATTCTAGGATGTGACTTCTCATGTCAAAATGGACTTGAATGCTGCACTCAGCTTATAAAGCCACCGACTGACTAAACTAAACTAAACAGCAATAATCATTTCAGTGCTATGGGACTGATGATCAGAAAGATGCATTTGGGAGATGAGGACTCACTTTGGGAACTTCTAACCCCAGCTGGGTCTGCACACCTTAGTTTAATGTGCAGAGTGATAATCAGCCTGCATATGTGCAGAGAAAAGTGCTGCATGCAGCAATTCCTCTTTGTCAGGAGACCAGGACAGATCTTTAGGACTCAGGGAGGTTTGGGGAGCCCAAATGTTGCTTTGTCCATTTACAGCTCACTGCAATGGATCTCAACACATATGGAGTACAGGAATTAACCTCATGTAGCATAGGCATGCATTTTCGACAAGTTTGACACAAAAAAATAACAACAACAAAAAAGGCTCTTACTCCTTTTACACAGGAGTGCTGAAATGTCTTTGTGGGCCTGAAGGTGCACTTAAAAAACTGCCTGTTCTTACAGAAAGCATTCTTTTCTTTATTTATTATTATTTTTCCCCTTCTCCTTTATCTTCCTCTTTTGGCCCTTATATTTTTTTTTTTTTTTTTTTGGCCTCACGTGGACTCTTGTGTATGTAATTGGAAGAGGACTGGAAATCAGGTGATGGCCAGTTTATTAGTGCTTCTCCAGAAGAGTCAAGAGAGTTCATTTGGTCTGGGGAATTCTTTAGAAAGGGACCTCCCAGAATCCATGTCCATGTTAGGCTGGACAGAGAAACCAGCTGATATGAGAGTCTTATCCAGCCTGCAGTTTGGTGAGGGAAGGCAGCTCTGCTGTCATAAGGAATCACTGCACAAGGCTCCCTTACCAGCCAGTGGTCTGTGCTTCTTAGCTGCCCCCCAAAGAACTTTTCCTTCATCCATCGGTGAAGGGGATGAGGAACCTTACCTGGCAAGAGCAGGGCAGCAGAGCACTGCAGTGCAGAGGCAGGGATGAAGTGGAGAGGCAGCAGGCAGCAATCCCATAGGCTGGTATCACTGCCAGAATTCCCCATCTGGTCCTGCCATGCTTAGCTGTAAAAGCACTAGGGAACAGGCAGAGGAGAGTGCAAATGAAAGGCTCTGTGTCCCCTTCCTTCACAGAACCCAGGGGTTGATGCCAGAGTTCTAAGAGCTCAGTCCCTCTGTGTGGCAGCCCCAGCACAGGCAATGAGTTGGATTTCCTCACCTTTAGGAGGAGGTTAGTGTGTAGTAAGCCAGGCTGTGAGCTCTCAGCATCCCAGCAAAACCCATGCAGGTTCCCCGCATGGAATCTCCTAAACTGGGGACTTCAAGGAAAGCTAATCCGAATTCACGAAAGGTGTGCATTTAAAGCAGATTTGTTAAACTGCTTTAAAGCCCAGCATGGACATTCTGTTGCAGTATTAAAGCAACCTTAATCTGATTTGGAGTCATTCTTTTCGAAGGAAAGTAACCCGAATTGAATTAAGGCTGCTTTAATTCCGAACACAATGGGGCTTAATGCAGTTCACCTCATCTGCCTCACGAGTTCATTCAGACAGATAAGCCTTTGGTAATCGTTGGCTGTACTGGAACTGACCCTGCTTTGCAGGGGGTGGCTGGGCAGAGCAAAACCCTTGGAACACGAGTGCTGGGAATTCACAGCCTGTCTTACCGAGGGGATGACACGTGGATCCTGGTAACAATTTGGGTGGTTTCCTTCCTCTGCTCCCGGGTTACACGTTTGTAGGTGTGAGGAGGGTCAATCCCGCTGCCATCTGTGAGGCTGACAACGATGGCAGCCCAAGGAAACTCGTTTCCACTTACGAGGTCTCTTAATTGCACACGTGCTAAACTTGACATGCTGCTCACCACGTGGACGAGCACTTGAAAGACAGTACGAAGCACTAGATAGAGATGGGACAAAATTTAGCAAATGTCCTCGTTTGCTGCACTAGTTTTGCCCAAAATAGAGATTTGAGGGATCAGACCCTTCTTAGCAAATCATTCACTTGAGACTGCATTGCCCCAAATCAACAATTGCAGCAGTGGCAACTTTTATTGACTTTTTTTTTTTTTTAATTTTTTTTTTGCTAAGGGGCAATTGTTTTCATTAGGCAGAAGTTTAGAGAATTAGTTTCTGTTAGGAGAGAGCTGAAGCCCAAGTGTAACATAAATACTTGTTCATTTCTAAGCATAAGGAGCTGAGGGTGAGTTTCACTTTTCCACAGTTCACACTTGAAAGGTGCAGTTTCTTATATGCTCATATAGCAAACAAAACATAATAAACAGTAGGACAGGAACATCTGAAATTTAGTAGAAAAGGGTGGAAAGTTGTATTTTAGAACACAATCTTCAGCATACCTATGCAATCTATGGAGAGAATATATTCCTTTCCAAAGACTAGCTGGATAACTGCTACTGGAGGGGTGCCATTCTGGATTAATCTTTTCCCCTGACATGAAGAAGAGGGAGGTACTGCAGCTTTTCCAGGGATGGTCTGATCCTGTAGGCTTCCAGCAGCCTGATGCCAGTGATCCTCACAGTAATTTCAGACACACAGGGATGCAGAAACAGCTCCAAAGTGGGATTGACCCTCTGTAGCCACAGAGCTGGATGGAACTGGAAAGCTGACCTTGCAATTGCACCACATGTCAAGTTTGTTCCAGACCTGCCCATTGCAAGTCTGAAACAGGCTCCTTTCCTGAGATGCTTTACCCAGGGACCTGCACTTCAGTTTGGGTTGGACTTAACTTCAGGCTGAGTTTCTTTTTTTTCTGTTGTTCCAGTTTTACTTTAATGAGGTGTAGGGAGTTTATTTTTCCTGAAATGCTTATTGAGTATTCTTAAAGGTGTCAGTATTTGTATCTGCAAAAAAATGAAACTTCAGGGTGTTCTACTGTTTCACTCAGTACAGGTGAACTTGCCACCGGTGAGGTCAACAATTTATGCTGTCAAGGCATAGCATGCTTTGATATTTTCAAAGGAAATAAAATGAAACTAAGGTCTTAACTGAAATTTGTCTCAAAGTTTCTGTTAATATCTGTGTAATTCTGTATATTTCACCTGTTCACAGGCTCTAGCAAATGTCACTCAGAAAAAAAGAAAAAAAATCTTCTTCCATTTCTAGTTTCTATAATAAAATGAAGACGCTGCATTCAGTTCCTTTAGGTGCATCAGTCTTTGATCCATGTTATTGTTTCAGTGACATTTCTATAAATGTAATTGGGATCAAATGTATATTTTACTTTTGTACAAAAGTAAAAATGATATTTTTATGACTAAATTCAGCAAACCCTTACCTATAACCTGCTAAGATGAAATCTTTTTTTTCTTTTTCCTTTCCTTTCCATGTAAAACATTGTTTTTGCAGTATGTTGGTTTGAAATGATTAAATAACAGCTGTCACTAGAACTGTAAATGGCCTCTCAGACATACCTCTGACTTTAAAGATCAGATATTGCCGATGTGAAATACATAAACTGAAGAGTCTCCAAATGAACATGCACCATCAGGGCAACAAACCATTTAAGCTGACACAGCTGTACTTATTTCCACCATTTACAGATCGCTTATACTTTGGTCAAGTATGTACTTCATTGTCACATTACAGCTCATTTTACTTCCAGTAGTGAAATTGTTTGACTTACCATTTTTAGAACATCTGATGTTATGAGTTCTTGAACTATTTGAAATGCATAGTTTTCATCTATGCAGTTTTACCTGCTTCTGTACTCGTTCATCTGTTCATACTTGGCATCAATTAAAGATAATTTTTAAGGATCTTACCAAGGTTTATTCTGTCTGGTTATTTTCTGGAATCTGGTTTCCCTGCTGTCGCTGTTGGCCAATTCCATTTGAAATGAATGCTTGGTTTATTGGTGGCTTTCTTACTGAATGGTATAAGAAATGGCAATGCAGCGAGTGGGAAATGTGGCTTTGAGAGGCTTGTAAATGTCAACTCAAGCTTTACAGTGCAATTAATCCAAAGGTTTGGCTTCAATAGGCTTTGGATCTGGCCTTGGGTGAATAATGTTGTGGGGTCAAACTCTGCTGCCTTCACTGCTGAGACATCACTCAGTCCCACCAAAGTAGGTGGAAATAAGATTAGGACTGTCAACACTGCATGTTCCAAAGGCTTGTGGGTATCAATCACTGCCTGTAGCATTATCATCTAACTGCAGAATCAAAATCAGGTTTCAAGCAACAATGTGACTGATCATGGGTTGATGTCAGCAAGTCAAATGGGCTTGATGTTGTTGTCTTTTGTAAAGTGGTTTTTTGAGGTGTGTTTTGTGCAAACTGGTCTGATACAGCCATGTGTGCCACGTCTCAGTGTTGTGTCATAGACAAAGAAGGCAATGACATTAATCCTACTTATTTTATGCCAAAGCTGTGTGTTGGGAGTCCCTCTCAAGAGACTGGCAGGTCTTTCTGTGGGTCGGTGCAGTTTGCAACAGTGGGATGCATCCACAGTAGAATGCTGATTCACATATGGGTGAAATGAAGTGAAAATACCCTGACCTTACAGAGGCAGAACATTTTGCCTGGCCTGTCATGTGATTTAATTTGCTTACTTGTTTTGCTTCCTTGGTTAAGAGAACCTTTTTGTCGATGAAACCTTCACTCATCAATAGCTCCAAAGTATTTAGTCAGTCTGAATGAATATCACTTACAAAATTGTCAAAAATGGTTTTGTTGAGCTGCCAGTAGAGATTTGCAGTTGTCAGTCTTAAATGGGTCTAGCCCAAATCATTTGTCTGTTGGCTACTTTGTGGTGGTGGTCTTAATTCAACGAGGTACTCCTGTCCATGCCTCACTTCAAGGGTGTGATCACTGTCACTGAATTTTGTTGGCTGTAGGTGTGTCTAAAGTCTCATTGCTTCATCCTTTTCTCTTTCTGGTCCAGAAGAAAAGCTTTCTAATCATCTCTATCATAGGAATCTTCTCCCATTTGTGCTTAACACAGCTCCTGTTGCATTGTTTAGATCAAATGGTGATGTTGCTGCTGTTTCCCTGAATCTCCAGTTCACTTGGTGTGTAACCCATTCCTGTATCTCTCTACTAGCTTCTTTCAATCTTGGACACACTTCATCTTGTGAAATACTGACCCCACAGCCTTCACTTCTGGGTTCCTGCATGGTCTGTCTCATCGTACTTGTCATGGGTCTTGCTCAAAAGCTCCTTTTCCTTAGCACTGGAAGTACAGTTCTTGTATCAAAGTCATGCGGGCTTTTGGAAGAAAGACCTTGCCTGTTTTCATCTGTGCTGCCTCCTCAGCGTGGAAAATGCTCCACTAGGTTTTTTTGGCCATGGTGCTGACAAGAGAACATCTCGTGCTGTGTCATTCCTCATCTTTCCCACAGTCTGTGCAGTCACCACCCCTTGGGATATCTCATCCTTACTGGGATATGGCCAGTTTTGCTAAGTGGAGGTTTTCAGGCAAAACTCTGTGCACTCAGGACCAGGTCCCAGGACATGGGTTTTGTCCTCTAAATTAACTCCATTTAAAAAAATTTCAACATTGTGCATGGTGTTGGTTGAGTCGGAGTGAATTCCTTACTTAACCTCAGAAGTAAATGTATGTTTTTTTGCTCCCCAAGTGCAAATTCTCCCATGATGTCTTTTATATTTCATCAATTACAAAAAATGTTGCGTATTGAGTCCTTCCTTTGGTCACAACGGGCCACCTCCTTGTCTTGTAGCATCTGAAGCATCCTACACTGAGGGGAAGAACGTGGCTCTGCAGGCATAGCTTAGACAACAGACAGGATGATCTGTGGGACAGGCTCCTCCGTCTTCCTCAGCTGCACTGGCACTTGGGCTGTAAGGGCAGCAATAATTCAGCAGGCTTTCAACACTGAGAGGGACAGTCCATTCAGGAACGAGGTGCTGGTTTTATTTGTTACCTTCTTTATGTATTATAGAGAGTTTCAACACAAATTTGATTTACCTAAAAGTTCATCTTGGAGGTGAATGTATGTACTGTTTAATGGGTACAAAATAATTGCCTGGCAGAAACATGGGAGTCTCAGGTGTGAATATGTACTCCATGCAGAAACCAAGTGTCTCTACTTCAGTGAATGAGACTCCTAATACTCCAAAGCACAAAATTACTCTCAGCTTGAAAGCAAAAATAAACTTCTGCATAGGTGCACTCTCAGCCACTGTTAAGAGTTTTATCTGTCCTCTGAAGCATCTGGAGCAGGTGCCTCCAGGGCTCTCAGTTTAAGTCAGATGGTCTGACTGCCAAAGAAGATCAGACCATCTGACTCAGTGCTGCCCCTGAGAGCAGCTGCTATGAAGTGCCACAGCCAAACTCTGCAAATATGTGCTCTTGAAGTAAACCAGAACCCACAGAAGGAAATAGGATTGCATCTTTTCCCCTCAGAAGGCTGTAGAAAGACCATGATTTCATGCTCCTTTGCAGTCTGTTAAGAAAAGAAGAGAAACATTCTGTACTCAAGGCTTCTCACAGGTACTTTTAGAGTTGCACTGTATCCCATGGTTGGTCTTGCTATAAAAATGCTCACTTCGTTGAGTGTTGAGATTAAGCCTTCGAAAATCAAAGAAGCTTTAATTAGCACAACAATACTTCAATCCACTCAGCTTCTCTAAGAGCTTCCTAAAATACCTCACATGTTATTCCAACGAGAAGACAATTATGACTCTTGAATAGAAACCTTTTACAGCTAGAAGATGAAAATGTAATTGTGGATGGTATATTTGGTGACCTCCTCTCACTAGGTAGGAGCAGTAGCACATTTGACTTTTGAGCAGGAGAGCGCTGACTGTGATACAGAGAGCTGCATAAAAAGGGCTGGTAGATCCTTAGAAAGAGGACAGGGCAAGGACAAACATGTTTCATAGCTCACCACTTCCATCCTGCCTGGTTAGGGCAGGACTGTGGGGAATGTGAGGCTCACCCATATTCAATTCACATGAGAAATCTGCTGTGGGAAACCCATGGGCAATGGGAAGTGGCTTTGGAATCCCAGTCACCCAGCCTGACACCATCCACCCAGCCCAGAGTCACTGCAGAAGGCTTAAACATCTTTGAGGTGTACAGGTGCTAAGAGGGCTTGACAAGGCCACGGTACCTGCATCTGTGGGGAGTTCCCTTTGGCATTCCAGTCCCTAATGTAAGAATTACCTCCTGTTATTCATCAGGTCCAGTCACGTTCAATGGGGAGAGGCTGACAGTTACACTCCATGGTGATGCACACATCCACATCCATGGAGCCACGTCCTCCTCTTACAGTAGAGCTGTTTCTGTTTGGCAAGGAATACATCAAGCCTGTAGCTCAGTATAAGGCTGAACTTTATTATGAATAATTCAGTGGTGAGCAAGAGAGAAAAAAAACAACCCAACAGTCATACAAAACCCTAGCTCTCCAGACAAGCCATGGAAAAATTCTCCAGCAACTTTCCCATGAATACTGAGAACACAATGTAGACTTGAACTATCTTTTCTTGTTGGAAGAGAAAAAGAGAAGTTTTTAATTCATTGAATTTATTGAATGTTTAGCTCATTTCTGCTTGGCCATTCTGAACACAAATCCACACACTAAATTCTGGATGAAGGATCTTCCAGATTCTTATGGCACTTTGTTCCTTACACATTCTGGACTGATGGTGGGAGCTGACGCTGCCAACAGGGTCCTTCAAGTGGAATCGCTCAGGCAATGGTAGGTACTTAGATGTCTCTTTCTTTCCTCTTTGAGCCTTCCATTCTTTTCTCATGTTCGGCTGAAAAAAACCAATCCCAGTTTACAAGGGAGGTTCCTTTCCTTTGGTACCTTTTGTAGTTATCCCAACGTTGTTACAAGCCTGGATTGCTGAACTTTGACTGTTGCGATGGCTTTTCATGCAAATAAATCACTTGAAAATGTTCCTGAAATACTCACAGATATGCTTGTTTCCCTCAGCCGTGGTATGGCAGCTTCAACTGGAGTCATTGAGTGTGTTTAAGTAAACTTTTTTTTTTTTGGTGAGAATTTGAACAGATGAAAGTGGAAATGGATGTTTCTGGAAATGTGCTTTGGATGGTTTCCTCTCAAAGAGGGGGAATTTTTGAATTGTCTTTTCTTTCTTTGTTTTGGTTTAAATTGAGCTATCTTGGCATTACTTATTTAGGAAAGAACAGGAAAATAACATTTCAAAATATCTCTGTTACACCTTTGTTATGATTATTTAGATGATAAAAATGGCTGGCATTCCAAGGGAAGAACATTTACTGCTAATGGGGATTTAATGTAAACTCTTGTGATACTTAATATATAAAGCCTGAGGAGGGTAAGATACGAGTATTGCAGGAGCACAGTGGCAGTGTGGTGCTAAAGGGCAGTATCTCTGCAGCCTGGTGGCCCTGCAGTTCTGGAGCAGCAGCCACAACTGGTCATTGGAATGTAGGGATGCAGCTGGAACTGCGTGTTGCCCACTGAGATGAGAACCCCAAAGTCACCCTGTGTCCTTGCTTCAGTGAGGCAATGGCTCAGCAAAGGAATGGATTAACTTTAAGGCTCCAAACACCAGCTGAGAAATCTTTATGCCTATGAGGACAACACTGAACTCATACAAACTTGCTCGTCATGAATAAATCTATACAATAAATTGAGATGGACTAACCTCTTCCTGTGGACTTCCTACCACACTGGCCTCTGGCCTTTGGGCCCTTAACGTTTGGCACCTTTTTCCTTTGTGCTTTTGTTTGTCCTCCTGTGTTTGAGATGTAGAAGTGCCGTGAACCAGAGCACTGCCACGTTTTGTGTGCTGTGGCTACTCTGTCAGGAGCACTGTTGTGTGAAAGTTTTGCTGAATGCTCCAGCAAGTCTCTGTGTTTGGTGTGGAGACTGTGAAGCCACCAATTCAGTCCTCCTGGGGTCACGTTGATGTGGCAGTAAAGGTGATTTTGTCAATACTTAGGCTAAGAAACACAGTAGGATCTTGGTGCCATTACAAACTGAGATGCCTTCCCGGTGTGTGGGCAGAACTGGAGTTCTGCTCTAGTCTGCTTTGGCTCTGTGTTTGCCCTGTGAATATTTAATGTGCTGTTCTCATCCTTTGGTAGCATTCCAGTGTGCTGCTGAAGGGCAGCCGTGTTCTGTCTCGGGAGCAGCCGCGTTTCAGAAATGGAAAGGGAGCTTCGTGTGTCAGTCCCTTAAGTCACTGGAGGGTTTGGGGACTGTTTGGGATGTGCTGTGTTAATATAGGGTATCAATCTATGTATCGGAGGACACTGAACGGCAGTCGGAAACTATGGTAGTCAATCTCTTCAATTATTAATTCAAGGTAGCAAATGGAAGCTGGGTATCACTGCATAGCACACAGCCACTGTTGCTACTGCATATTCAAAGCATGCATTCAGTCTGACAGGACTGTGATGTGCTTTCCCTGATCTGCAAGTGTCTGTGATCTCACCCGTTTATGACACTTCAGAAAGGCAGCTGAAATCCACCAACACAGGGAGCAGCTCAGTCCTGCTTCAGGACAGATCGATATGGCCACACAATCCCACGCCTTGGCTGGGATATTTGGGACTGGGAGACAGGTAGCAGAGTTGGAGGAGTGTTGGCCTTTTGATTTCTGTGTCTTCTTTGGAAATACTCAGTAAGTCTTTATGCTTTGGGTGCCAGAAGGAACGTGAAGAACGTGGGACCTGAGACTTCACTGCCTGCATCTTGTGCAGCTCATTGCTCCTGTATGAAATGAAAAATGCCCTGGTGCAAATCAACATAACTCATTTCTTCTGAACTGACTAGCTGAGGGTCTTTCATTCATATTCACATCTGATGAAGGGTTACCTAAATAAGAGCTTTTGTTTGATGGTAGGGAAGAACTTTACCCACTCTAATACAATAAATTGGGAAAAAAAGCTCCATCTTTTAAAGGAGAGATTTTTTAAAATGACACCAAATGTATTTTCATCTCTTGGTGTTTTGTAACTCTGGACAGTGTTCTGTGATCACATAGAATGTATACTTTAAGATAATAAAATTAGAAATCGGAGGCTATGAAATACATACATGAACATCCTTTATTTTGCCCATAGGCCTCAAAACCATGATACTGTTTTAGTGACGACTTAAATCCTTCTCTTTCACTGTGCATAGATTTGAACTTAATTTGGAACACTTTATGAAAAACATGAGTAATGGCTGGAGAATTAATTTGATATTATCTAAGGTAGATGGAAAATGCCAGCTTTCATGGGGACATCTACAGAGAAAGCTAACTTGTGAATTCCTACTCTTCTCCAGAATTTTTTAACACTCCCCTGATAAAGCTGGTGTAGCAGTAGCAAAAAATATGTTTTACTGGAGTGGCATTTAATGTTCTCCAGGCATTATTTGCTTTTACAAGAGAACCTAAACCCTCCTATAGATTATTGTTATCTAGAAGTGTAGTGGAAGAAAGTAACTGTTTCTCTCACAGTCAAACTCTGCTGTGACACTTGAAGTCTCCTTGCGCATCTTGCTTTGTGCAGAACAATGTTAAAAACACCAGCATTTTCAATTTTGTTTTCTACAAACAACCCACGTGCACTTTGGTGGTGACTTTTCTCAAAAGATTTTTTCTCAAAAGTCTCTTTTCTTTTTTAGTACAGTCTAAACTGTACTAAAACTTACACTCACCTCCAGGACTTCTTATAGTCCATGGTGAAACACTGAGGAGCAGTGATGATGATAAAGCAATTAAACCAGCTGGTTTTTTTCAGAGGGCCATGGCTGGTAGGATGTGACTTGGCTCCTCTACATCTCTTCAGTTATTAAGATACATCTCAGGGAATGTATTGCTTTGTTTCAGGGTGGGGGAGGATCACAGAACTATAAAATCATAGAATGTTCTGGGTTGGAAGGGATTTAAAGATCATCTCATTCCAATTCCCTGCCATGGACAGGGACACCTTCCACCAGCCCAGGTTGCTCAGAGCACCATCCAACCTGGCCTTGGACACTCCAAGGGATGGGGCAGCCACAGCTTCTCTGCCCAACCTGTGCCAGGGCCTGCCCACCCTCACAGGGAACAATTTCTCCCCAATATCCAATCTAACCCTGCTCTCTGTCAGTCTGAAGCCATTCCCCCTTGTCCCCATGCAGTCCCCATCTCCTTAGCAGGGAGGCAGACTAAGAACCACTGAGATGCTCAACTGGTTTAAATGGGCTGAGTTGCAGGGAAACCAGTGGCCCCATGTGATTACCAGTTTGAAGTGAATGAGCACGAATCAGCCGTGAAATCGTAGCACAAAAGCAGCTTATGGCAGCAGAGAGCAGTTGAGGGCATTTGTCTGTGAATGCCCCTGCGCTTAGGAGCTGATCTTTCCAAGTGCTCTAAATTCCTGTCGAGTTCAGCACCTCTTAATACGTTACTGAGCAGGAATTACATTAACAATGACATGCAGAAAAGCAGTGGATTCTGTTGTTTGTGGTTAGTCCAGATGAAATTTGTGTGCTTTGTTAACCACTCAAGATAGGAATTGCTGGTATGAAGCAGCAGGTAAAATGGAGCCCTGGATCCCACAGCGTGACTACGCTAAAAACATGAGTTAAAACAAGGATTTTTTTTTTTTTAATATAATCTTGGTGATTAGTGTTTAAAATAAAGCCCTCTCTGGTTATTTCTATTCAGTAACATCTGGAGTGAGGCAGGTGTTTTATGGATAAATGGGAGGAAAGCTCTCTGACTCATTTGATTTACAACCTGTGTGAGCAGCATTGCTGTGGAAGCTGAGATTGTAACTGATGAGGAGAGATAAAAGAAGGTCATGCTATTTCTCATTTGTTTCAACTTTTCCAGGTAATACTTTATATTGGATGAATACAAGACTGCTTTATTCTTTGCTGCACTCTTTCTTTCAGTGTTTCTATTGAGTAACATGGAGTAAAGCTCAGCAAAAGCAGTAAGATTATAGTTGTTTTATGTGTCTGCTTGAAAATGGATTTGGTAAATGTCTCTCTGCTCATAAATATTGTGCAAAGACACTGTAATCCATTGATAATGTGACCAAGTAACATCCTATCCAATAATTGTTTCAGCCTTGCCAGCCTTTAGGATAAATAGGTGCATAAAAAAGCCACAAATACGCTGTACAACACACATGGCAATTTTGCTCTGAGAAAACTTGGCTACTAACAGTTTTTACAACCTGACTCTGCAGAGTCCTTGCCCACAGAGACACAGAAAATTCCTGATGTGCTGGGCTGTGGAATCTGTGGCTCCTTCCCATGGCACAACGAGCGCGCCGGCAAAGCCGAATGCCGTGCCCGTCCTCGGTTTGCAGTGAAGGGATGGATGGAAACCACTGGTAGCGCTCCCCTTCTTTGCAGGTCTCCAAGGAATATGGGGCTTGAATATGGTGGGCCACGTGGGCATTTTGGTGTGTGACTCATGGAGAGTTTTGTTCTCTTGGGAGGGTGAAGGAATGTTACAGAATAAAGAGCAACTGTGTAGGGCATCCTGGTCCATTCCCTCTCTTCCTCTTGTCTCCCCATCATTTCCCTCATCATTCCTTGTGTCTTCAGTTTCAGAATTGATGTTTTCTGCAGATATTTCCATAGCCTGTGCTACTGGTCCTTTCTCAGAGGGCACAATATGCTTTTGCCAGCTGCAGGCTAGTCCTGTTCACATCCTTGCTCTGTGATTTCAGTGACTTGCAACTGGCTTGGGTCATGGCTGTGTCCAGGTTAGTGGGGAGGGATCATTGCTCTGGAGTGATGCAGTTCAGTAACATGGCAGGAAGCAGGGAAGGACAGGTTAATACAGGGAAGACAAAGTTGGGTTATTTGTTTCTTCTCCCTCACATTGGCTTTCCGAGGACATTCCCTTCTGTATTTGAAGTCTTAGGATAGAGAATGAATTAATACACTGACTCACAAAGAGGTGTTTGCCACTGTCTTTGCATTCTTTAGCAGTAAGCAAGTGTAGTTCTCAAGGATAAGGAACAGTGCTGTTCTTATTTGTGTGGGATCAGATATTGAAAGCCATTATTTTTTGCTCAGCAGTAGTACAGAGCCACAGAAGTGCTGAGTTTGGAAGAGATCTCTGGTGATCGTCTAGTCCAACCTCCATGCTCTGAGCAGGGTCTCCTAGAGCCAGGGGCAAAGGACTGGGTCCAGTTGTGTTTTGAATACCTCCAAGGACGGAGACTTCACAACCTTTCTGAGAAACATGTTTGTCAGTTCAATCACCATCACATTAAAAAACGGTGCTTGTCTTTTGTTTAGGGGGGATTTCCTGTGGTTCGGGTTGTGTCCCGTATCACTGGGACCACTGAGAAGAGTCTGACTCTGTCTGCTTTACATCCTCCCTCATCAGGGTTTGATACACGTTGGTAAAGTCCACCTGAGTCTTTCCTTCTCCAGGCTGAATAGTCCCAACTCTCTCAGCCTCTCCTGGAGCGTATGGCAGATGCTCCTAGTCCTTTGATCATCTCTGTGGGATGTGTGATCACAAGAGGGGCACTGTGATCACAAGTAGCTGTGAATTCAGACAGAGGTGTTTGGAGGCCCAGCTCTGCACATCCATGCTGGATTAGGAGCTTGGAGTCTGTCCCAGGCTGGTATGACTGGGAATCCAGGGTGGCTGTCCTTGGTAGCACTGGGTGCTGCAGACTGCACAGGAACCCCAGAGAACATCCCTGTAAATCACCTTGTATATGTTGTCATGTTGCAGTCTCATGCTGGTTCCTGCTACACAAGGAGGGCTATAAAGCCTAAAAGCTGAGGTTCAGGGTCTCTTTCAAAAGTTAAACAGGTAGTTGCAGTAATGAGAAATACCTTTGCTATATAGAGATACATAAACTTCATATATATTTTTATAAACACACATTTTTTGGATATCTTTCTTTTGCTATAAGGTCAAGGCAAGAACCAAATGCAATATCTGGATGCAAAATCATTGTCACTTGGGGAGTTACTAACGTGAGGGAGACCTGTTTGATCTGATGCAGGTTCAGTTCACTTGAGCAGAGTGGATTCTGTGCAGATTTACACACATAAAGACTAAATCAGAGATGTTGATAAGAGAAGAGCAGGTACGCAAATTCTGGGAACAAAGGTTCTCAGGACTGGACCTTTGATAGACCCGTGGTCAAATCAAACCTGAGAAATTTATACAGAACCTAAAAGGGCTTGGAACTGCTGTGGGCCCACTGGTGCAAACTGGACTGGTGATTCCAGCAGCAAAAATAAGTTGGAGAGAGTTGATGGGTGTGTAGGTTTGTCAGCAAGCATTCCCACCCTTTCAGTATGCTCACACGTGGACACTGATTGTTCATTGGAGTTTAAGTTTGAGATAAACACACTTGGATACCTAAGCATGCTGATTTAGTATCTTCTGATTGTGGCAGTGGGAAATATTACACATTAGCAAATATAAACCCTCTATGTCAAAATTTTCTAGGAAGTCCTGGGGCTGCAGTGTGTTACAGGGATGACCAAAGAGCCCAAACTACAGCAGACAACAGGAGCATGTGACTGACAAACAACATGTCAGTGCAATGAAGGCTGAAATCTCTTGGTATTGGACTGTATTGGGGAGAAATTGGTAGTGAGGGGATGAAGGACACTGGCTGATCTACCACAGTCCGTGTAATGATGTCATGACATGAGGTACTAAAGATAATTAATACTGTTGCATCCACTGGTTGTGCTGCCCGATGTTTGCAAGGCTGATCATGGAATAGAGGGTGTCACTTTTAAGCCCCTGCCTTCCTTTGAAAATGCAAAATCACTTGGATGCCTCATCCACACTGTTTGGTCCACCTTGCTTGAGTTGGGTTCAAGACGTGGAGATAAAGGTGCTCTTTCCCTCATGGGTGGTACAGACAACACTTCTACCCACTGCAGTGTGAGGCACACATCCCAGAGAAGACTCTGCTTGGATGTCATGGAAATATCCTAATTATTTGTGTTTGCTGCTTTTGATAATTGCTGATTACTGCTGTGTGGGATTCGGGCAAACATTGGAAAATTACATTCATCATAGCCTGAGGAGATAGGGAAAACATCGCTGTGAGTTGATGGCAGTGTGAAACAGATGTCAAAATTCAGGCACAGAGGACTGAGCTCTGCACTGGAACATGCTGCTATAAATCACTTGTATCTTCATTTTAGTCAGTAATTGTCTGAAAGAGAATATGGACAATATTGCAGGATGGGAGTTTCATCCTCATCTGGGACTAGCAGTCCCTGCAGGATCAGGATAAAAAGGATGCTTTGATTCTTCTGGTTTAGGGAATCTTTTCACCTGAAATCTAATTTCCAGAGGAGTGGAAGGAGGAGTGTATGTTTTGGTGCAGTTGCAGAAGTTTGGGTGTGAGTGTGAGGGTCAGAAAAAATAACGAAGGGGTCAGGAGTCACACCAAGCAGGGGTGTCACAGAACAGAGTTCACTTCCCTGCTTATCAGATGGAAGAGACATGAACCTTTGGCCTAAAGGATATCCCGTCAGTATTCTGGAAATACTGATGCTTTCACAAACAGGCAGATGAAGTAGAAGAGTGAGGAGCTTTCAGGCTTTCACTTTCCTCAGTTTACTTACTTTCAACAATATAAAAATCTCAACTAGAGAAAACTAGCTGGAAAGATTTTTGAAATGTGCTAAAACATGATTTGAAGTAGAAGCTTTCTCTTTTCTCCAGAAATTTTCTGCAACTTACCCGAGAGCTCTCTTGTTGGCAGGAAAAACCATATGGGTGTCCAAAAAGAAAAAGACATAAATCCCCAAACTAAAAACTATTTTGACTTCCAGTCTTAGGGACAAATACAATTTTTTATTTTTTTTTTTTTTTTTTTTGAGGGTGAAAGGAAGCTGAAAAAATATTCACAGAAATAGCAGACTTCACTATAGTGAGCTCCCTGATTTATGGAAGTCATTATGAAGGGGATTGTGTAGACCTGCTGAAGCACAGGCACAGCTTCTCCAGAGGGTACCACCTCCCATAGCTCCAGTCCAACTACATCTTCCTCTGCTTTCTGTGTGGGAGGGAGCAGATCTTACCATGTAGAGAGAACAGAACTTACTGGAGGATCAGAAATCACAAAGGCTTTAGAGACTCTGTGAACATCACCGTTTTATAGACAAGCTAACTGAACTTTTATCCCATCTTTTGGCTGAAAAAGGCTTTGATGGATAATTTTCGGTCAGACTGAATGATTAATATTTTGATCTTTTTCAGGGTTTACATGGCTTGCAGCCATCGGTTTCTAGTAATGGCAATCCCTTCAGCTTAGTGATTAGGCCTGAACAAATTCTGTGCTCAATGAACTCCTGCTTGCCCATTCATCTAAAAGGAACTCTTGATTAATACATCTGAAAGATACAAATCCAATCCTTTGAACGTGGAATCTTTGATTTCCCAGTTGTCCTGGTTTTGCATGAGAGGCAAAAATCCTCAGCAATCTTCCTTGCCATTCAAACATCTTCAGGAAGGGTTTAGTCATTGGAAGGGGTGACATCCTGCATTTTTTTCCCCCAGTGTCTTTTTACTGTGACTTTTCCCTGTAATGCCAGTGAATTCCCCACTCTGCCCTTTGCTTTTCCAAGGTGCATGGGAGCTGTCACTTCCCTCAGCTTTTTTTTTTTTTTCTTTTTTGACCTGAACTTGATGTAACATTTTGTATGAGAAATCCTGGGCAGATCTCTGAAAGCAAAAGGGGGAATAAAATTAGGGCAGAAATAATTTCTTCACATAGAGAGCCCTTGAGGTCTTTTTGTCACACTTGACTGGAATTGTTCCAGATTCCTTCTGTGCTTCCAGTGGAGATGATCCCAGGAATCAGTGCAATAAGTTGAGGTACAGTCTTCCTCTATGTCTGTGTAGCATGTCTACACAGGCCCAGCTGGAGGATCCATGCTGTGTGCTATTTTAGGCACTGTGTAGACATGGACTTAAGTCTGCAGAGAAGCTGGGTCTTAAATTAGTTTATTGACTTCTGGGAACTTCATTGCTGGTGTGGCTGTAAAGCTGCTTTTGTGGCTCCCTGGCTAAGTGGGTCTCTCTGCCCACTCACACATCTCCCAGTGCTGACAAACCCTGCCCAGGCAGCTTGGCCATATCAGATAACACAGTTTATCCAGTTTCTCATTGCCTAAATATACCATATGGTTTTGAAAACTGGGGGTCTCCCTTAGCATTGATGTGCTGGTCAGTGAAGAATCCTTTGAAATCTTATTTCCACTGATGGCATTAAGAAGCTCTTATCACATCCAAGGCGTTGTTAGAGCTCTCTGATATCGTGTGGCCCATTGCTACTGTTCATTTTCACAATTGTATTTGGTTTTGAATCCATTTATTATGTCCAAATTATATTTCAAGCATAATTTTTGCTTCTGTTAAGTGGTTTGCTGAGAGTCGCCTACACTGCATCTCCTGCCTCCTTATGCCCATTCATTTTGTTCCTCTGTCAGAATATATAATGTATAATATATAATCAAGTCTTTCTAACACAGATTTTGAGGTTTGGGGCTTTTTTTCCCTCTCAAGTAAAAACGATGCTATAAACACCACTGCATTATCTTAGGGCTATATTCTCTTGTGGTCCTTCTGCATTCAAAGGGAGCTGCACAGTGTGACCAAGGGCTGTTACATCCTCACAGTTTGCAGGTTCCCTTTGATTATTGTCTTCCATTGAGAATGCAGAGGCAGGACTTGCCCAGCTTGCTTCTTTCATCTTTGGAAGGGCTGGTGTTGCACTTGAGGCTCCTGGTGCTCGGATGTCTCGACCTTTTTGTGATGCTTTTAAAATAATGCTGTAGGTGTCTGCCAGCTCCATGGGCATCCTGTGATGCAGGCAGGCCTGAAATAGAACCACAGATTTGTGTTGGTGTGAGGCAGCCAAATGGCCCTTGAGAGATTTTGGGACCCTTGGAACACTGGGAAACTGTGATCCCCTGTAAACATCCTCTTCTGCAGTGCCTCCCTGAAAATGCTGCGCTGGAATGCTATTTCATAAAATCACACGGCTGCACAGTCACAAACCCGTGAAATTCCCATCCCTGAAAATGTCCTGGTAGTGCTAAACTTGGAACCAAATTAGGTCATATTTAACAGGAGCTTTCCAGCTGTATGGCCTATATAAACCTTTGAGAATGTAGGGGCAAGGTGGTGTGTGTTGGTGTGGGAGTTTGATGGGTAAGGATGGGAGCTGTCTGAAGGAGAAACAGCACTGAGAGGGAGAAAAATCCTCAGTAGGATTGCTAAGGGTCATGTTGGCCATTAGAGGGGAAAAAAGAAAAAGTCACTGTGTGGGTAGTTTAGCACTGGAATGAGTCATCTGGAGAGATGTTGGAAACTCCAGCCTTTGAAATTCCCAAGATTTGACTAGATGAAGCTGCAGGTACCTGATGTAGCATTGATAATGATGTTGCTCTAGGCAGGAGGGTGGTCTAGATGACTTCTTGCCGTGGTTTAGCCTCAGTAGGAAGCTCTGTCCCTCCTGGCCACTCCCTCCCCCACAGTGAGAGGGGGGAGAGAATTGGAGGATAAGAGTGAGAAAACTCGTGGGCTGCAGGTGATGCAAGGAATTCATTCACTGCTCCCATGGGCAGGCAGGTGTTCAGACATCTCCAGGAGAGCAGGACTCCATCGTGGCGTTACAGTGACCTGGGAAAACAAACACTTTCACATGCCCACTTCCTCCTTCTCCTCCAGGCTTTTCTTGCTGAGCACAGTGCAATCACATGTTCATGGAATCACAGGATAGCCTCAGTTGGAAGGGGCCCACTAGAATCATCAAAATCCAGCTCCTGGCCCTGCACAGGACAGGAGTGTGATGTGGGATGAGGTATCCCTGTGGGCAGTTTAGGTCAGATGTCCCAGCTGTGTCCCCTCCCAACTCCCTGTGACCCCCCCAGCTCCCCACACTGGTAGGGTGGGTGGGAGGCAGAAAAACCCTGGGCTCTTTGCAAGCCCTGCTCAGCAAGAACTAAAACATCCCTGTGTTATAAACAGCTTCCAGCAGAAATCTGAAACATAGCCCCATACCAACTGCTGGGAAGAAAATTAACCCAGCCAAAACTCACTCCATTCCAGCTGACATTTTCGTGCTGGGAATAGGTGCTGCATGAGTGAAAAGGGATAGGGGAGAGCAGGACATCACAGGTTCTTCTGAGATGTAGAGCTGCCTTTTGTGGCTCAGAAATCACCTTGCCTCTCCTTTGCATGCCAGGAGCAAAGCAAGCTCTGCAGATGATTTGCAGGAGAAGGATCACACTGTGGGATCTATAGGTTTGAAGGGATGGGTGGACGCTGAGGACTTCAGTGCTGTACATCACGTTCTTCTGGTGCAGAGACCCTCGGGACCCTTCAGCCCAGGGTTTGTGTTTCTGTGGCTGTGAGCCATCAGAAGGTTTGAAGTGTTGAGCATGAAGCAGGAATTTTGTCCTCCCCCCCTGCCCTGTTCTCAGTGTCTTTATTTACTTTGCAGTTGCCTCTTGTGCTTGGTGTCATGATCCTGAGGGCACTAATAAGATTTAATTAACCTGATCACCTGAGGCTTCCACAACATCCCTGATGCACACTGACAGCTCACTTGAAGCTCTGGCACGGGCCACTTAGGCTCAGTCTGACTTGGGTTGTGGCTGGTCTTGCCTTTTGCTGTCCTGGCTCACTGACTGGCTCTCCTGGGTAGATTTTGGAGGTATGCTGTAGGAAGCTGTGTCTGTTTTAAGCACAGAAGTACTCACAGAAATGGGGTATTTTCATATGGATGTTTTCATGCTTGTTAACTTGCATCAAAATGCAGAAGGGAAGACCTGTAATACTATGAGACATAACTCTTTAGTTTATAGGCACAGTGTCCTCCCTGTTTCATTCAGCTTGCTTCTTCTTTATGTTTAGGAACTGGTAGGCATGGGAGGATTTTCTGGTTGATAGTGCCTGGCAATCTGCTTTTTAACCAAGCTCTCCGTGGTTGGAGTTGGGTGTTCAACCCTTTGGGCTCTTCTTCTAAACCCACTGAAGTTACCCAAAGCTTAGTCATTGTCTTCAGTGGAACTGAAGTGAGGAGTCAGAAGAGGCAACTCAGTTTTGCTTGCAGTAAGCAGGACTGCCCAACCAGTGTGAGAAGTTTGAGGTGCATTTTAATTCACAACAAAATTCATACTGTTACAAAAGCAGTGCCTGAACAGAAGAGTCCTAAGGAAAACTTGGAAGGAAGAAGTCACAGTATTTCCAGCTCTGGTTCAACAGATGCACTGTGACTGCATCTGTGCATTGCAATGGTACCAGAAAACAGTGTATGATTTGTGTTATCAATGTGGGTTTGAGAGAAACAAAACAAAAAAGGTTTTGGCTCCTTGTGGTTATCAGCCCTCTCAAGGCAGAGGAGCTGGCTAAGTTTAGGGTGGGCATCTCTACTCCCTCACTTAACTATGCCCCTCCATGATACCATTCTTCCAGTGGCACATTCCCCTTCCACATTTACAGTCTTTTTCCCCCCTGATGTCTCACCTAAGCAGCTCTCATCTTACCTGAGGGGTCCCTGGGTGTCTGGGGTGGGTGAAATGGCAGCTACTTGCAGTGCATGAAGCACTGTGAGTTACTTCAAGGTGAAAAGCTCTACAGAGACAGCACTTTCTGTGGCTGCTGTGTGTTCTTCAGTCTGAAAAGGGTCTCTGTTCCTTGAATTCACTACCCCTTAGGACACAGGAACCTTGTGGCTTTGGGGGAGGAGGACAGGGCAGTTTTTCTACCTTTATGGGTCCCTGGAGCCCTGGAAAGGAGGCCAGCTTTGCTCTACTAAGCAAGATGAGGAACATCTGCTCCTGACCTACAGGCCTAGAAAATATGACAGTCCCCTGAGCTGGTCCTGTCTACAGTGCTGTTCTCCAACAGGGGGCTTCCATGGCACACCGACTTTGTACCCGTGGTGGTTAACAAGCTCAACCATGCTGCTGGTCAGCAGAGTATCCTCCTTTTGGGGAAAGGGTTGGAAATGATCCTTTCCATCTCCTAATGACACCCTCAGAAGATGTTGTCCCCACCCTTCCCTGCTAAGCTGGAGAGGCCTTGTGCTGAGGTGTCATCAGCCTTGAGAATGCTTCAACATAAAAGATGTTTTTGTTTTCTCTTGCTATATTTAGGCCTCACGTACGATGGGAATACTAAACTTGGAATGTTTGGAGCATCTGGGGGTGTTGATATCTTATATTTAGCTTGATCTGTCAGTTACACAAGCATCTGTCCCAGACACAGCAGATGGCAGAAAGCCCTAATAGGGTTCAGAGGCAAAAGAACCAAGATCTTGGTTATTGGGGACAGGGTGTGCTTAGGAGTGAAATGTGCTCCTGAAACATCTGCCTGTGTTCTGCACGGGGAGACAGAGCTGGGTTCTGATGGGGGTCAAGGACAGTGATTAGAATAATTTAATATCTGATGGCTGAGGTGGCTCAAGAAGGTCACTTGAGCTGGGGCACCTCTGGGGGTAGTACAAAGGTAGATGAAAATGTGGTCCTTAGTCCAGGGAGCTCTGCAACTTCTCGGCTGAGTGTGTTTTGCTCTGTGGCTCCAGATGTTGGAAAGGAGTTAAAAAGCAGTGTTTGACTGGGAATGTGTCTTCACAGCCAGCTTGCCCTGACTGAGTTATGATCTGCTGCCAAAAGGAGCAGTTCTTCTGCCTGTGCTCAGTTAATGTTCCCAACAAGCCCGTATCTACTTGGGTGTTCTTGAAGCTGTGCTGTGAGTCAGATTGGCTCCCTCAGCTTGGCTGAAAACCAGCTTTCATCTTCATCAGCCTGCAGATCCAGTCTCTGTGCAGAAGATTAGTGGTGCTGGTTGAAAATGGGGGGAGTGGGAGAGGAATGGGTACCCAAAACTATAGGCAGGGCAAACGTGAGGAGCATTCCTTTGAGTGATAGTAGAGTCCCACATGGGTCTCCCACAGCATTTTCCCAGCAGTGCTGGTTGCCTGTGACTGAACATGAGCCCAGGTGTGCCCAAGTGGCCAGGAAAGCCAATGGCACTTGGCTTGGACCAGCAATAGTGTGGCCAGCGGGAACAGGGCTGTGCCGGGCACTTGTGAGGCCACACCCCAAAATCCTGTGTCCAGTTCTGGGCCCCTCACTGCAAGAAAGGTATTGAGGGGCTGGAGCATGTCCAGAGAAGGGAGCAGAGCTGGGGAAGGGCCTGCAGAGTCAATAATATGAGGAGCAGCTGAGGGAGCTGGTGTTCTGTAGCTTGAAGAAAGGGAGGCTCAGCTATTGCTCTCTACAACTCCATGAGAGGAGGTTGTGGCCAGGTGGGGGTCAGGCTCTGCTCCCATGTAACAGGGACTGAAAATGGCCTCAAGCTGTGCCAGAGGAAGTTCAGCTGGACATCAGGAGGAATTTGTTCACTGAAAACGTGGTCAGACATTGGAAGAGGCTGCCCAGGGAGGTGGTGGAGTCCCCACCCCTGGAAGCGTTCAAGGAACAACTGGACATGGCACTCAGTGCTCTGGGCTGGGTGAGAAGGTGGTGATCCATCAGGGGCTGGACTCGATGATCCTGGAAGACTTTTCCAACCTTAATGATCCTGTGCTCTGCCCTGTCTTGCCCTGCTCTGTGGGGCAGCTTGCTTTGCCTTGCCTTGCCTTGCCTTGCCTTGCCTTGCCTTGCCTTGCCAGATCAGTGCAGCTGCCCGAGGAACGCCCTCCCCACCTCACATGGAGGTGTATTAAGTGATTCATTGTGGTCACTTTTTCACTAAGATGCACTTGCTTATACAGGCTCCCTGTCTCATCAATGAAGATGAATTATGAATTAAGTTGAATTGGCTGAAAATGGCCCGTTTTTGGTGACTGTACCTGGTGGTTTTGCTTCCCCAGGAAAAGGCTTGCTTTTTTTTAATTTTTTAAAATTTTTTTATTTTTGGCTCAAAAGCAAGCAAACAAAATACCTGTGATAAATTTGTGGATGTACCAGAGGCAGTATGTAGTTCGCAGGCAGTAAAATCGATCCCTTCTGAAGTGCTGGGGCCAGGCTGTCCAAGTCACCATTTCCTTCTGCTGTCAGAGCTGAACCAGAGGAGACCACCAAGATACTTAGAGGGAAGGAGCAGCTCTGCTATGAGGAATTGGGATTGTTCAGCCTGGAGAAGAGAAGGCTTTGGGGTGACCCAATTGTGGCCTTCCAGGACCTGAAGGGAGCCCATAAGGAAGATGGAGAGAGACTATTTCCAAGGGCCTGGAGGGACAGGACAAGGGGGAATGGCTTCAGACTTACAGGGAGTTTAAATTGGATATTAGGAAGAAATTCTTCCCCGTGAGGGTGGGGAGTCCCTGGCACAGGTTGGGCAGAGAAGCTGTGGCTGCCCCATCCCTGGAAGTGTCCAAGGGCAGGCTGGATGGGGCTCTGAGCAAGCTGGGCTGATGGAAGGTGTCCCTGCCCGTGGCATTGGTGTTGGAATGAGATGATCTTTAAGTTCCTTTCCAACCCAGACTATTCCATGATTCTGTGCACAGCTCACCCTTGTTCACAGTTCTGCTGGAAATGGTGGGTTTGTACAGATGCACCAATTGCAAGTTACTGAGAGAAGCATAAGAACTGTGTGAGGTGGGGAGAATTAAAGAGGTGAGGAAAGGATGAAGATGTCCTAAAAAGATGTCCTCAGGCTTTCTGTGTACCTGTTTGCTTCAAATGTGTGGTAGGGATGAAACCTCTTTAAACAAACAACTTTGCAGCCAATAGAAGTGACTCAGTGGCTGTAATTTTCATAGAAATGCTTCATTTTCTATCTGACTTGTCTCCAGTACTTAATCAGGGCTTTCTTGGAAAGGTTTGGGTTTGCAGTTGGTGTGAATGCATCACAGAAGCAGTTTTGGGTTTAATGTGCAGTGGCAGCTGTAGGGATCTGTTGGAAGTGGGAAGGTGCTTTCTTTTGTGTCCATGGCAGCCCACCTTTTCTGTGCATAAGTTAGTGGGAACCTGCTGAATCCCAGGAACAGTGTTAGCCCCTCAGAAGTAAATGAAGTCCCCACTATTGTTTTTGAGACTAACTTTTCACCTGTGGTGGATGTGGCTGAAGCTTTAGGTGCATACCAGTAAGGGTAGAACTTGTTCTGGCATGCAGGCTAGATTTGCAGTGACCTACGTGGAAGATAAAACTTGATATTGATGAAGGTTCTTCCATGAACAAGTAAGGTTTTCCACTGATGTGCTTGGAAGGACCCAATGCAGTGCCCTTTCACATTTTAATGAGCTTTGGAATGAAAAAAATGATTCATCAAGCTTTCTTGCTGCCAGCCAGGTAATAATCCCAGTTAGATAATGCTGAGTGGTTCTTCTAGTGCAAAGAGAAAACAGGGCAGCACTTCCCACTCCATGCCCTGATGCATGAAGCTGTCATCTTGATTGGTAATCAATAATGCTGCAGAAATAGCTGTGCCATTGGTTGTAGCTTCATCTTGCAAATAATGACTAATTTCCCAGCAGCAACTGATTGGGTGAAGATTTCCAAGTGGACTTGAAGAAATGCTGCATGTTTCTAAGCTGAGAGAATCTGCTAATTTAGGTGCCTTAGAAAAATATTCGAAACATATTTTTGATCTGAACTTAAAAGTAAAAAAACTCTCACCAACAAACAAACGAAAATCACCTCCTCCCTTCCCCTCCCAAAAAAACCCAACCCCACAACAAAAAGTCAACCCCAAAAAAGTGCCAGGTACTATAATTCTGGTTTATTAATAACAGCAATTAAAACACCCAACTGATCATTGTTTAGTTTTCTTTGTTTTCCCTGGGTTTGCCTCTTCAACTGATACAACACTTTTTTCTTCCCGAATATCTTCTTACTGAAGAAAGCATTTTTAGCTGACCCCAAACAGTTCAGCGAAAGGAATGTTAATAAAAGAAACTATTAATAATCCTTACACTGAATAGACTTTAACTTCAACTGGAATATTATTACAAAATGCTCAGCCTGAGGACAAGACATGTTTATTTTGTAGCTGATTCAACTGTTGGAGTTCAGTTACATCCAAATGCTTTGAGGAAAATTAATCAATTTATGGGGGACGGAGGCACTCGGGGGGAAATCTGATTGTATGTCAAACTCCAGACCATCTGCTTTTAAAAAAAGACCTTGCTGTTAAATAGAAGACAGCTTTTCTTAATTATTTAATTTTCTATATACTTTTTTTTTTTTGGCTTTAATATTGGCCTGCCATGCTATGTCCTTATCAGCATGTAAAGTTCCTCCTGAGGAAAAACTGATTTTTTTTTCCTGCTATGAGCCTTTATGTCATACATCTTTGTTCCTGTGGAGGGAAAAATAGTCACTTTTGGGGAAGTTCAAGCTGAAGAACATATACATGGCATTGAAGTCCTCAAATTACCACGGTAATGTTGTTGAGGGTTCTCTGTATGGCTGGATGTGGTGTTTCCCCACCTCTGGAAAACAGGGCCCATGCCGGACACTTGTCATCTTTCTTTTCTTGAAAAGACTGTCATCACACTCTTCTGTCTTAGATCAGCAGTCAAGAATAACCCAGGTTGGTCATGCTTACCTTGATCTGTGAAGATGTGATGGAATAACTCATCCTGGAAGTTACTTCCAGGCACTGTGAGGTGATCAAGAGGAGTCTACATGGATTCACCAAAGGGATGCCATGCTTGACCAACGCTCACAACCTTCCATGGTGAAATAACTGGGTTGGGAGGTGAGGGGAGAGCAGTGGACACTGTCTACCCAGACTTCAGTAAGGCTTTTAACACTGCTTCCCTCAGAGAGGGTTGGATGAGTAGACTGAGAACTGGCTGAAGGGGGTGGTCAGTGGTATGAAGTCTCTAACTGGAGACCAGTAACTGGGTCCAGTCCTGCCCAAACATCTTCATTAATGATCTGGGTGATGGGGCAAAGCATTCCCATGGCAGACACAAACCTGTAGTTGATGTACTTGGGAGGGCTGAACTCCCATCCAACACATCCAACCTGGGCAGGCTGGAGAAATGGGTTGTCAGGAACCTCATGGGGTTCCTCCAGTAAGAAGTGCCAAGTCCTTTAGTCATGGGGAGGAACAATCCCCAAGACCAGTGTTTGCTGGGGACTGACTGGCTGGAAAGCAGCTTGGCAGAAAAGGACCTGCCAGACACCAGGATGAACGTGAGCCAGGAGTGGCCAAGAAGGTTAAAAGCATCCTGATCTATATTAGGAGGATCATTGTCATCCAGTCAAGGAAAGTGATCCTTTCCCTCTGCTCAGCACTGGTGAGGCCACACCTACAATATTGCCTCTAGTTCTGGGTTCCTGGTACAAGAAAGCCATGGATGTGCTGGAGGGAGTCTGGTGAAGGGACTGGAGCATCTCTCCTGTGAGGAAAAGCTGAGAGCACTGGAACTCTGGAGAGATCC
Source organism: Formicarius rufipectus (assembly GCA_013399695.1). Classification (NCBI taxonomy): domain Eukaryota; kingdom Metazoa; phylum Chordata; class Aves; order Passeriformes; family Formicariidae; genus Formicarius; species Formicarius rufipectus. Next base: position 241,606 of record VXAU01002761.1, read on the forward strand.
TGGGGGCTCTTTCCAATGTGGATAACTGTCTCATGGAAGGGGGTACATTAGTTGGAGCCAGTCTGTTTTCAGTGGTGCCCTGTGGCAGAACCAGGGCCAATGGGCACAAACTGGAACATGGGGCTCCCCCTGAACATCAGGAGAAGTGGGTATTTGTCTCAGTGTGAGGGTGACAGGTAGCCCAGGGGAGTTTTGGGAGTTTTTATCCTTGGACACAGCTGTAGCTGGCCCCACTTGGGCAGGGGAATTGGACCAGATGACCTCCACAGGTCTCTGCTAACCTCAGGCATTCTGGGATTAACAGTGAAAACAAACCACTGAGTTTCTTCTCATTGCATTGAGACAGGAGCCGACCTGGAAGAAGCTTCTGCTGAGGGAGACTGTTTGGGTGTTTAAGTCTTGAACTTCCTCAGAGCTGTGCTGTCCAGCTCTGCAGAACAGAAGCCTGAGAGGCCTCTTGTACCAGTCAGTCTTTCATTGTCACTGATCAAATAGAAAGTCCAGGAATATAGTGGAAATATTGACAGGAATCACCATTTTATAAGTAACAACTTGACCTACATCCCTTTATTAGATACCTCTTTTCTTCCTTTTAAGACAAGACCAGTTTGTAGACTGCCTTTTATGTTGGATAAGCTCCAGTACCTGGATCCAGGAGAACCACAGATTTGGTGAAGAGCTCTCCACAGCTTTTTAACTCATACTTGGACTCTTCAGTTGCTGTTTGCTGTTGGTCTTTAGCAACTGGGACATGCTGTGTGGGGAATTCTGCTTAGTCTGGCTGGGGCTGAGGATTGGCTGTGCTGCCTTGTGACTTCATACCTGCTGCTTTTTAGCAGCTGATATAGATATGCTTTAGGGAAACTCACTGAATTACACCAATTTTATTAGTTTGGGACTGGAAAGACCTGGTTACTCTGGAGAGTCTCATCTTCCAGACAATGTGATCTCTGTGTGTCCCAGTCCATCTCCCACCCACATAATGACATTATCCTTCCTTCCAGGGTATTCCTCAGCCTTTTTAAGTAGCTGATGTGGTGTTGCTTCTACCCTTGCCTCTTTCAAGAGGGTATTTTGCAGCCCTTGCCATGAGGGCATTTCTGGTGACACTTGGGTCATTTTCTTTTTGTACCTAAACCCAGCAGTTTTGGTTCTGGACTCCCACTTTTATTCTCCATCCTGGGTCTGTTCTATGAGAATGCCAAATACCTGGGGATGGTTACAACTCTTGTTCTTCATCACTTGATAATGTCTTGGTGCCTGTCTGATGATGCAAGATACAGATAGTGGTGGTTACAGCTTAGTATCTTTTTCATGTTTTCTAGTTTTAGAACTGATTATATTATGAAACCCTCCTATATAGCCTGGCCTAGGACTCTTTTTAGTGGTAATATCATCAGACTGTTGCTCTAAGTATTTCTTTTTTGATGTCTTAGTGCCATTCTTCAGCAGCACTGCTATCCATTTCTCTTCTTCCCTCTGCATATCTATCTTTTAAAGTCTTAAATATATCAGAATCCAGCTGTATGCTTGTTAAAATGGTCTGTGGGGCATTTGGTGACATTCAGTGCATTCTGGCTTCTTGAAGCCTGCCAAAAAAAGAAAATAAAAAAAAAGTCAGTTACAGGAGCAGTCATCAATGAACTGTGGGTATATTATTTGTATAAAGCGTGTAGCTAATAAACAGTACTGGAGGATGTGAACTGGCCAGGACAGAAGACCCATGTTGATTCTGTTGTTGGGAGAATAAATGATAAAGAATTAATCTTGCTCGTATTTCATACCTCTGATACAGCCTCTGGAGGTACTTTTGTGTGACTTCACTGTTGTACTTGGGTTTTGGAGTTTCCAATTTTAGTGTTTCCATTTATGTGTGTCCTGTGAATGACATCTGTTCGTAATTATTAATGATGATGCAGGCCAGGCTACAAATTAGTGATAAACTATTTGATCTATTACTGTCATAAAATGGTTTGAGTGGGAAGGGACCTTAAAGATCATCCTGTTCCAACCCCTTCCAGCCCCTTCCACTAGACCAGGTTGCTGAGAGCAAGATCTTTGTTCTAGACATCTGTAAGCACTACACTTGGCTCACTTTAAGTGGCCTTTACAGTCAGTTAAGAGGAAAAGGAATTGCTGGGTGTGATTCATTGACAACCTGCAATGTTGACCTGACAGTAAATGGATTGTGTTGTAGAAATACGTGTTTGGTGAATTTAAAGGGAGTTCAGATGACTGGCTGAGATGTCCTAGTGAGCCCATAAATTGCCAGGGATAACCAGAGTAAACCATACCTCTAATTTCTAAAACCTATTAGAGATGAGATACAGGTCTGATGCAAATTTTCAGCCTAATAAAGAACGGCAGTGACTCTGAGCAGGCCCAGATGACCTGTTAAGTAGCTGGGAAAGCATAGAGCACAATACTTGAGACATCTGTAGAAGACCCTGACTGGGGCTCTGTTGCTGCAGTGGTATTTCAGAACCATCTTTTGGGGATTGGGAATGGGGTTTTTTTGTTTGTTTGTTGTGGTTTTTGTTTGTTTGTTTGGTTGGTTTTGGTTTTGGTTTTGGTTTTGTCTTGCTTTAAACATCAGAATTTTTTTTTGGCTCATGTTTAATGGTTTATTGCTAACCTAAACAGATACATGAATGCATTCCTTCCATGGAGTCTTGCAAGGAGAAATCCTCTAAGTGATAGGTACTGAAGTGCTCAGTTCCTACTCTGTCTGGGGCCACAGAAGGACCTGAGATGGAGTGGGTGGTGAGGTCGAATGAGTGACATAGTTCTCTAATTCCCTTATCATAAACTGTGTTAATATTAGATTTCACACTTTGCATGATTCAGGAGAATGTTGTAGAGGTAAACATGGACCACTAGTCCAGCACAACGAGAGAAAGGATGTAAAGGAATGGGGAAGAAAGCAATGTAGACCTCAATGGGCATAGTAGAAGGGAGGGGTAAGATTGTCCTTTTCTATGAGCTTCCAGAGATCCCCAGGGAAATGAGTCCACCAAGTTAAAAAATAGGAAGGCTGAGCTATATGCTTTACCAAAAATACACCAGATTGAGGTGGAAGAGAACACTTCTTAAAAAGATGAATCAGATGAGCACTTTTGTCAAACACAGAGGGGTGGGAGGGAGGTCATCTATTGCTTTGCAATTTGGTAGTAACAAGCACCCACAGGAGCAGAATGCCTGTGTGTGCCACTGTACTTGGGAAGGAATATGTATCCAAGTGTGGACAAGTGGGGTATCTTATGTTTGGAATGGAGGGTCTGTGTCTTTGTTTGTCAGTGTTTGAGGGAAGGGTTTGTTGTTCTGGTGCCTCTGAATGAGCCACTTGGTTCTCTAACCTACTTAGGTCTATTTTCTCCTACATGAATCCTGGTGATCACCAGGCTATGCCAGTGAGTTCAGTGTGTGAGATGGGCTCACTGTAGATGAGGACATTAGAATAATTGCTTGCTAATCTCCTAACAAAAGATTTGGATAGCATTAAAAAAAAAAAAAAGTTTGAGTAGGTGTAGCCCATATGCACCATCACAGCCACTAAGGTCAGTCTGAAGTTCTTTGTGCTGGTCAAAAACTAATCCAAACAGCTCTGCAAGTTGTACGAGTGCTGGATGTGATTTGACAGCGAGAGAGACACTCCTGTATATGACAAACTTAAAGGAATTTCTGGATATGCCAAATGAGTTTCCAGCAAACAGATTTGTGTACAGTGAGTCCCTATCTACCACAGCATATACAACACATGGATGCAGACAGACACCCACTTCCCTAATGTTTTCAATGAAAAGCACCATTTCTTTGACATTGATAGAGTCACAGAATGGTCTGGGTTGGAAAGGACCATAAAGATCATCACATCCCAACCCTCCTGCCATGGGCAGGGACACCTTCCACCAGCCCAGGTTGCTCAGAGCCCCATCCAACCTGGCCTTGGACCCTTCCAGGGATGGGGCAGCCACAGCTTCTCTGCCCAACCTGTGCCAGGGCCAAACCACCCTCACAGGGAGGAATTTCTTCCCAATATCCAATCTAACCCTGCTCTCTGTCCATTTGAAGCCATTCCCCCAGGTCCTGTCCCTCCAGGCCCTTGGAAATAGTCTCTCTCCATCTTCCCTGTGGGCTCCCTCAGGCACTGGAAGGCCACAGTGAGGTCCCCCCAAAGCCTTCTCTTCTCCAGGCTGGACAATCCCAGCTCTGCCAGCCTTTCCTCCCAGCAGAGCTGCTCCAGCCCTCTGATCCTCTTGGTGTCCCTGCTCTGGCCTCGCTCCCACAGCTCCCTGTGCTGTCTGTGCTGGGACCCCAGGGCTGGGGGCAGCTCTGCAGGGGAGTCTCAGCAGATTCCCAGGCTCTGTGACTCATGATCTTCTCAAATACTTGCTTCAGTGGGAGCTTTTTTCCCGGTGGGCAGTTCAGACCTTCTCATGGCATCAGTGAAAACAAACATTCCTCCTCCAACCTCGCGCTGTTCGAGGTATTTCGGTAACTGCTCTGAAGCTCCTTGGGTGGCTTGTTCTTTTACTCTCTGCCTCAGGGAAAAGGAGGGAATAAATCAACAAATGTGTCATGGGATAAATAAAAGGTGTTTTTTTTTTCAAGGTAGTGAGAAATGCTGCTGGCCCCCACTGATGCACGGAGGTAGCAGACAAGTGTGGAAGGCTGAGGAGGAGGAGAGGGACTGATGGTTGGCTGGAAGTTGTGCTGTTTTATCTGAGAGAGAGGCTCTGGGGCTTTAGCTGTGATGTGTCCCCATCTCTGCATCCCCCCGAAGTCTTAGGGTGAGTGCTTAAAAATCCCAATGCTTACATTTTAGGTCCAGGAGTGCTCTTTGTAGGCATGGTGTTGAAGCTGACAGAGAGCCTCTCCCGGTGGATATGGATCCAAAGGGAAGACTTTGGATGCTGCTGCACAGATAATGCAGGAATATGAACTTCTCTCATGTCTCATTCATGGTGGGAGAAATGCTTGTGAAATATTCCTCCTTTCTGTTTTTGCAACAGATGGAAAGCAGGCAAAGAGAAAAGCATGAATTTTAGATGTGTATGGGGGGGTGGGGAAGGAATAACTTAGAGGACAAGCCACAGTCATTGTCACTCCAGGAGTTGACTGTTATTAATTGTGAGCTTCTGTCCCTTATTTTTCCTTAATAAGGACTCCAGAAGGCTTTTCCACTCAGTGAGCAACCTGTTCTACACGACAGGGAGTAGGGAAGATGAATTCATCTGTATCTCAGATTTGGATGAGGAAGGAGGGGAACATTTGGTCTGTAGTGAGGGGGCACAAGCTGCCTCTTCAACAATGATCTCCTGCAGACTCCAGATCAGTGATAGGCTGGCTTTGCTCATTCCACAGCTGGAAGTGTGTGTGTTTGTGTGTGTGTGTGTGTGTGTGTATTTTTTATTTTAAAATTCAGAGGTTTATGCCCAAAAGTTCACACTCTTAGAAACAGCATTTAGAAAAGTCTGAAGCAATGTCTGAGACCTGGTCTTTGCTCAGGTTCCTCTTGTTCTTGCCATCTAGGCTGTGTATTTTGACTCTGCTTAAATAGGGAGCTGGGACCAGATGACCCACTGTGGTCCCTTCCAACCTTACCCATCCTGTGATTCTGTGATATTTGTAGGTGCTGGTGACATGACTTCTATTTCTGAAGCATTTTTTTAATGGTTAACCTTAAGAAAATGCACTACTAACAGTCACACCACTCATTTAGCTTATTCTTTAAAAACAAATTTCCTTCCCTAATTTTTTTTCCTGTCAATCTATTCACCTCTGTGCACCTTTTGAGAAACCTGTGGTCATGGGGCAAATTCAGGTCCTCCAATAATCCACTAATATTGCTGCTTCTTAAGCATGGCTTAGTCTTTTTGTGCTCTGTTCACTGTGTCTTTATTAGCAGAGGTTTGGTGGGAGTTTTTATTTTGTTTGTTTGTTTTGGTTTGGTTTATTTCTTTTTTTTTTTTTTTTTCTTCCCCAAAAAGTATCAGCTGTGTTTCCTAGTATACCAAATTAGCAATAATTTACTTAGGGAAAACATCATGAGTTGCAAAGCAGGATTGTGTCTAATTGCACTGGCCTTCTTCCATCTGGGATTTCACCAGCCTTTTGCCTGTGATCCTTGTGTGATCAAAGCTTCCCTCTGAAGTGAGAGCAAGGGCTGGAAAATGGCAAGGGAGAGTAAGTACTCTCTATAATTCTTAGTGTCCTGCACCCTGGTGGTGTCCCTCTTGCATTTTGAACCTAAAAATCACAGGAATCCTCTCCACTTAAATGCCAGGTCTCTGAAAGGTCAGGCCCTGCACATGGTTACTGTGCAAGGGTTTAAGTCAGGCATCCTAATAAGTGAATTTTGCCTATGGACTGATTCATGGCCTTCCTCTGGTCTGTTTTGCACCATGAATATAACTGATTTTAGCAGGGCATCAAAACCAGCTTATTTGCTACACTTTTGATGGTATTTATGCTCTAAATACCATGAATAAGTGCTTGCCATTAACAGAAAAAATGTACTCTGAGCCTTTAAAAGTGTGTAAGTGCTCCACCTACACCACCTTCCTCCACATTTTTTGAGTCCCTCAGCACTTGGGCACTGAACTTGTGGGAGCCCTGCTATCCTTCATGCATGCTTCTTTAAAGGTTATGGACTCCTGCATTTCCAATACAGAGCAGTGGGATCTTTCTTACACAAGAAAATCCGAAAGCACTCCTAAAAGTAGAAGGGGAAATGCACAGGAGTGCAATTAGAGTCCATCCAATGATATAGCTGTAAATTAAAGTTATCTAGTAACTACCAGGGTGTTCCTGTCATAATCTTTAGAGATCTCCTGGATTAGCTGTTTAAAACAACAAAAAAAATGACAACATAGCAGGAGTGCCCTCAAGTTAAGTGTGTGTCAGGGGAGTACTGGGAGATTTGGGTTTAGATTTACAGTGGCTTTTGGCAGCAAAAGAAATCAGTATGTGGTGGGCTACAAAAGGCACAAACTGGCTCTGAGAGAAACTAGGAAGCCAGCAGTACTGTTGGGAATGGCTCTTGAGTGTTGATGGAGACAGTTTGATGCTTCACTGACCACCCTTTTGGCCAGTTGTAGATGCTTTTAAATAGAGTTACTGGGGGTCTTCCCTGCCTAAAACAACTGAACAGAAACTGAACACAGGGCAGTGGGTTTTAGCCCTGAGGGCACAGTGTGGCCAACAGTTCAAGCAGAAGCAGCAAGAGTGAGCAGGTTCACTGTTCTAAAATTGTGAATTTTAAGATCCTCACCTGAACAGCAAAGGTCCTGTGTCCAGGTCTGGCTCCTCAGGACAAGAGGGACATGGAGCTCCTGGAGCGGGTCCAGCGGAGGCTGCGGAGATGCTGAAGGGACTGGAGCATCTCTGTGAGGAGGAAAGGCTGAGGGAGCTGGGGCTGTTCAACCTCCAGAGGAGACCCTGAGAGGGGACCTGCTCCCTGTCTGTCAGTGCCTGCAGGGAGGAGGCAGAGCAGGGACCAGGCTCTGCTCGGGGTGCCCAGCAATGGCACAGGAGGGACGGGCAGGAACTGATGCCCAGCAAGTTCCACCTGCACAGGAGGAAGAACTTCTTTGCTGTGCAGTGCCCCAGCCCTGAACAGATTGCCCAGAGAGGGTGTGGAGTCTCCTCACTGGGGATATTCCAGACCTGCCTGGACACAACCCTGTGCTCTGAGCTCTGGGATGACCAGAGGTGGGACCAGATGCCCCACTGTGGTCCCTTCCAACCTGACCCTTTCTGCGATTCTCTGGTTTAGTTTTGTTTTCAATTCTTCATCATGCTCAGTATTTTTGGAGGCTGGTAGGTGAGTTAAGGTGAGTTGGACTGGCCTGCCTGCCCCCTGTGGCACCTGCAAGACCTGAGCCAGATGACGTGTGTCAGTGCAGAATGCTGAGACAGCATCAGAGGATGACCAAACCCCGGCCTCCAGCCTTTGCTTGTAAACAACCTTTCCAACAGCACTGAGATCATCTCTTGAAGTAGGGACTGAGAGGAACCTTAGAGAATTCAATATATCTTTCTTGGATGGGGTCACCTGCCCCTTGGTGGAGACTAAAGATCATGGTTTTTTACATACTTAATACATTTTCCATACATCATCTCAACAGAAATTATGTTTAGAGCAACAGTCAGTTTTTGAAATAGGATCACTGGTTTTTTTTAGTGCTTTACTTCCAGGAAAGTTCACTTTTAGTTCTTACAAGACTGTCCTCTTTTCCACCTTCTCTGGCAAGGAAAGGAAGTTGCTCAGGCTCTGGTGGTGAGTGGTTTATTGTCTCCAGAGAAGGTGGGCTGGGGAGTGCTGGTGTGAGTGGGAGATGCTCTGAAATACAGTGAAAATGCTTGAGGCATGTGGATGTGCAGAGGTACCTGTGTGGTGGTGGGGCAGGAATTTTTGAGAGATCCCAGGAGAAATGCTGCAGTAACATAGACTGGGAATGCTGCTAGGATGAGGCTGTAAGAGTGAAGAAATTAAGTTTTACTACACCTTGCTGGCAGTGGAGATGGGTTTGAAGGTTTTGTGGGACAGAAACCCTTATTTTAAAATGAACAGAGCATGGTTTGTTCTAAAAGCAGCTAAGATTCATGCTACAGATTCCCATCAGAATAAAAGCATTTCAAACCAAATGAGTTCTGTTGGGAAGAAGAAAAGTAGGATGAGAATGTATAAGAATCATATATAGAAGGGCTGCGTGACAAATGTCTGCGTCATCTGTCTTTCTGGTTTAATTCTGCTCTTGCTGTATTGTCTCTTGAATACCAGCAACAGGACAAAGAGAGTTAGGCAGTAAATTCTTGGGGGGAGTGGGTAATACTGTGTTGAGAAACTCCACAGGGAAATTTGGTCTTTATTGTTTGTATTACCATATTACCAGAAGGCCTTTGGGCATCAAAACATTGCTTTTTGGGCACTGTATGGAAGAAGTCGCTCCACTCTAAGCAATAACTATATAAAGAAAAAGTGCAGTGGAAAGAGAGATAAGGACTGGAAGCAATACTAGGAAAATCTGTTATGCATATTAATATTGCATAGAAATCTCGGTAGAAGATGAAATTGGATTTTAGAGTATTTACTTCTGAAATAAAAAATGTTGTGCTGAGTCTGTGGAGGTAATTCTAGGGAACTTAGCTTTCTGATCTCTCATTTTTCTTAAAGGCAGGAAATATGCTTCTAGTGCAATTCTTAGGCTCCCTAGACTAGGGAATGCTGATCGTATTGTGGAGAAATTTCCTTATTTCACTGGAGGAAACTGCAGTGGAATCATGGATATGCTCTGGTAAAAAGGTTAAAAAAATAGGCTGGGAAAAGGTCAGTGATGTAGCACAGGGTCACTGGCACCTCTATGGGTGAGATTCCAATAGGATACCTTGGCCACTGGTAAAAATTCCTGAAAGGAAATTGGACCAGAGTTGCAGGTCGTATAATCTTCTTTTCATCACAGCCATGACCTCTGAGGAAAACCAGCCTTGTCATACAGGAGCTTTGTATTTAAACTGTTGGAAGTGAGGCCAAAATGAGGCAGTGTTTCATCATGAAGTTCAGCCTTCTCCCTTCCCAGGATTCAGGGGATGGTGGGTCCCTAAAGGACAGAGCAAGAGAGGGTCATGAAGGGAATGCCACTCACTTTGCAGGGCAGTGTGACCCTGAGAGTTGTGGTGGAGTGAGTGACTCGTGCTCTTCTTGCAGGGAGCACGGGGTGTGCATCTTCTAGAAAGTGCTTTTCCACCTCCAAGCAACTTTTATTTTCCCCTAAAACAGCTGTGTCTGAGAGGAATCTGAGAGATCTTGACCCAAGCTCAGTTGCAGCAAAGCACAGACGTTGTTCCATCACAAAGCAGCACTCATTGCCTGGGCCTGCTTGCTGCTGGATTTGGGGCCATAATGGGAAAATTCAAGCAACCTAGAAATGACATTTATCTGTTTTGCAGATTATATGGCTGTACATTTGTGCCTGGGAATAAAGGAAATTGTCTGTCCTGATTATTTATTTGAATACCCACAGATCTTTGATTCCTTTCTTTAGGAAGAGGGCAGGACAGTTCCCATAAATTTAAACAGTTGTCATGTAAAACTCATGAGGAAGTACAAGCAAGTCTTCATGGCCTGCACTGAGTGGAATTTGGTCACTGTTCACTGTATCAACATACTGGAAAAGGTTTTGTCTTCTAATGTGGTTGCTGATTGATGCTGACATTAATATATGATTGCCTGTGGAATTTTCTCACCTCCAGAGTATCTTGTAGCAGAAAATCATGGTAACAAACTTCTATATAAGCAAAGGGGTTGGCTTTATTTTGTCTCATTAAAAAAAAAAAATCAAAATATAAAAATGGGATAGAGTTAGATGGTGATGAGAAATTCCAGACTGAACACAGAGATGAAATATAAGCCATCAATCAGCATGACTGTTCCCTGTGATGAGTATTTTTGTCTTCATTGTAGTGTAAGAGCAGCAAGACTGGGGGTGGGAGCTGGATGCAGAAACATGGTCAGTCCCACCTTTGTGCGGAGTCTCTTTCCCAAAGTGCATCCAGTTTGTCCTTTGGAGGGGCAGAGCTGCTTAAGTTGCTCTGCAGTTTCTCACACTGCACAGACCCTGCCCCATCTGTTCATCCTCCTGGTGGTCTCAGAAATAGGAAAGGGTGCCCCAGGGTGGTGGAATATCCATCCTTGCAGGCATCCAAAACCCAAAGGACAAGTAGAGCAGTGCAATCTAACTTTTATTTGGAGCAGATGATTGCACCAGATCCCTCCAGTAGTCCCTTCCCTAGTCAAAGTCTTGATTACTTTCTAATATCCAGTTGCTTCTGGACACACCTAAAAGTACTAAAGTACAAGCTTGAATCATCTTGCTGGCCCTGGTTTTCAGGAACTTCTGCACCTGTTTATGTGGCCAAAATTATAGAACACCAAATAGAACTGGGGAATCTATTAATAAAGTCTCTCTGCTTAAACCCCTTGTGGGTCTTGCTTCCATATCTGCTTCCCATGTGCAATCAAGAGGGTAGTGGAGGTTATGCCTGGATAAAGCCATATCTGTGCATGTAAATTTTACTCTCTTTCTCAGCTAAGAGGTGTTCAAATCAGAAGTCTTTCAGTAGACACCCAGCAGTAGATGGCTTCCATCTGTGTGTCTGCAGCTAAACCCCTTCTGCTGGAATGTGTTCATAGGAGGAGCTTGCTGCCTTTCCCACTGGTGTCATAGCACTGCTCAGGAGAGGTGACTTGCCTTGGAACAAGGGCTCAGGGGAATATTTAGGATGTGATATTACCTTTGCTTTATCTTGTCATCAGGGTTTTGTTTGTTTGTATGCTACAATACGGTGTGGATAATTACATCTCTATAAAAAAATGTATATACAGTCCACCTGAGTGGAGAGTTCTTATAGGAAACATTACCCACTTACTGTCTAGGATTTAAACCAAAAGGTCTCCTATTTTACCCCTAAATATGCCCCTTACAACTTGAAACGTCTTGTATTTAAGCATCTGAACTTGTTGAGAGTTGCCTCAGAAAGTGCCATGTGAGGGTATTTGGAAAATAAAGTTTTTGAGGGGGAAATTTGCCATTTCATGAGAAATTTGGCATTTTCTCAGGGGAAAAAATCAAGGTTAGAGAACAAACAGACAAACCTTTCACCTTACTTACCTTTCCAAAATACTACGTGTAGAAACCTTATTCATTTTTCTTCTTGGTGTGGTGTTGTTAAATATATGCATCTGAAAAAAATGAAGTAATCATCATCGATTTTTTTGTAGCAGTCTTACAGGTACTGTTAAAATGAGTTATATATATTAGTCACAGGTTTGTTCTTTTTTTTTTCCTGAGGACTCTGGATCAAAGCAGGGAATGTATGAAATCACTGCTGTATTTGCCTGGAGTAGTTTCTTCATAGTTCTTGAAGAAAAACTTGCTGTTCTTGCTGCAAGGTTTTGTTTTTATTGCCCTCTCAGAGCACTGAGTGCAGTGGGGTATGATAAATCAGGGAAAGATTTGTGTCAGTCTTGTGGCAGTGTCCCCAAGTAGCTGGCACCTTGTCCTTACAGCTCTCACACGTGGGACAGACTGTGACATTGCACAGAAAGACAGTTTAAAAGGCTTAAATAATAATATAGGACAGATTGTAGTGGTTGAGTACAGGCTTGGTCAGACAATTACACTGACCAGTGAGGCTTTGCATGTGACTGGCCCCTCTTTATATGGCCCATTTCCTGTGCAGTTTTTTCCTCTCCCTTTGATTTGCCCTGATCCACTAAGTGTTCCTTAAGTTCAGTCCCACAGGCCCACATCAAACATCCTGAGTTGTTCTGTTCCTCTTGCTTCCTCCTTTTTATCTGTTATGAATTCCAGACTGTCCCTCATCTGTGCCTGGAGTTCCTTGATGGTCCATCAATTAGTGGCTAAGGACTTCTGGTCTTTCCCAGTGCCTTTCTGTCCTGTGCACCTGGCTCGTGCCTCTGCATGGTCTTGTTTTATTATTCCTCCTTTAATTAATATTCTCATTGAAGTGAACAGGTCCTTCTTAACTGCATGACCTTAATGAAGCCCTCACCTTCCATATACTCTTACAGTAGTGACTCTCTGTCTGGTACTAGAGGCTCAAATCTGGATATTGTACTTTGGAGTGCCCAACAAGGGCTGAATAGGTGGGCAGAACTTTGGTATCTACCATTTTCACTTCATTACAGCTGATGAACCATAGATTTAATGTGGTATTCACAGCATTACTGAGTATGGGTAGTATTTCAGTGAGCTGTTTGCTTGGCTAATCACAAACCCTGTCATCATCACTGAAACAGGAAGTTCCACAGCATCAAGAGTTTCCTATGGTTAAAACATTTTTGTTTCATCTGGATGAAGGGAGTTAAGTCCTTATCCCCTGCCCAATTTCCCCATTGTCCAGCTCTGCAGGACATCACTGGAGGTGACCCAGCACAGTGGTGCTGTGCAAACAGTGATGCAAAGGTGTTTTCTCAGCAGCACCAACAGAGGCTCAGGCTGTGCTGGTGCAGGAGGGGTGAGCACTCCTGAGAGCAGAGGCTTGTACACATGTGAAGGATGGTTGTCTTTCTTTCCCATATAGACAAGAAGGCTGAATTGCCTCTTTTCCCCATAAACAAGAAGCCTGAAGTTACCTGTGTGGAGCTGGGAGTACCACTGATGCAGGCTCAGAGATGAAAATGTGTCCTCTACAACCAAAAGCCTATTAGGGGCAGAAGGCAGTGTGTTCCTCATGTTGAAAGAGAGGCAGAACTGTGTTGCCAAGCTGTAACAGGAGAAGAGCTGTAATGAGCCTAAAAGAAGTTGGGAAAGTATTAGCTTACATGAGTGATCAGAATCTGTAACTGATATGGAACAAAACAGCATTTGTGTCCTCTCCCTGCTTCTGGTCCAGCAAATCTCTTCACTCTCACAGCAACAGCCAGACTGAATAGAGCTGCAGGAGCTTTCATCACTCCTACCAATATGTGACCCTTGTCATGCTGATCTTGTCAGCAAAGATTACATTTTCCATCACCTCTCTTCAGGCAGATTGCACTGCCCTTTGTCCTTCTGGTGAACTAATCACACCCTCAAATGACAGGCCAGCTAGATGGGAAGAAACAAAGGGAGATAAATATCATAGGCATGACCATTAGCAGAATAAACACATACAAGGATGAAGAAACCAGGATTTTGACTTTTGAAAATCTTATCTAAACCTGCTCTCAGTGTGAAGCCATTCCCCCTTGTCCTGTCACTCCAGACCCTTGGAAATAGTCTCTCTCCATCTTCCCTGTGGGCTCCTTCAGTCACTGGAAGGCCACAATGAGGTGCCCCCAAAGCCTTCTCTTCTCCAGGCTGGACAATCTCAACTCTTTCAACTTTTCCTCACTGGAGAGGTGCTCCATCTCTCTAATCAACTCTGTGTGCCTCCTCTGGACTTGCTTTAGTCTTGCCCATTCACTTTCAGGGTTGTGTCAGAGCTTTTTGCCTTGGACTGAAAGCATCAGGAAGAGCCAGGAAGTGTTTTGTGTTGGTGAAACCCCCTGTTCCTGTACAACCTCTGGGCCTGATAATCATCACTGTTCTTACCCCTGTCTGTGGGAATAGGACTAACCTGCTGCTACCCTCAGTTTACAGATCTGGAACTGTGCTGAAGAGAAATAAGGGTTGATTCTGAAAATCCACAATGTTTGAGTGTTTAAAGGGATCAGTTCCATCAGTTATACTGGTCTTCAAAAGTATTTCAAGCATGCAAGAGCCTAAAATCCAGTAAAAGGTGAAATGGTTTGAATTTCAAATTCTCCAAGTTCTATATGAATATTCCAGACTGTCAGGTGTGCTTCAAGCCTGTGATGACTGCAAAAATATTGCTTGGAGCTAATTGATTGAGAGTCAGGTGCCTTTGAGAATCTTAAAGTACCTTGACCTTGGTTAAAGCCCTATATCCTGACTTGCCACTTGCCTGCAAAGCATGTTGGTCTTCTCTGTATGGAATTCAAACAGAAGCAATAAAGCAAGGTGCCACATGTTTTAGTAGAAGTAAGGATGTCTTTAAAGGCAGTTTATTTCTTGTTCATTGTCCTATAAATGATTAAAACAAAAAAATGTTTTAGCAGTTCAGTTCCTGTATTATTTACTGCACAAGCCCATATACCACATGCATGAGCCAGTCATCTAAATCAGGCTGCAACTCCATTTACCTTTGGGGAAAAACTCTTACAAGAAGCTTTTAAAAAGCAGAGTGGAAGACATCAGTGAGTCTTTCCAGCAGCATGCCCTTTTAAAAGCATGTCATTAGTCTTTTTGTAATAGGCTCATATGATGAGAAAGCGTGGGATTACTCCACACATGACTCTCCGTGTCTGTAGTCACTGATTCTGAGTGACTGATGCCAGCAGAACTGAACTGGAACTGAATGATGTACACACTGACAATGCTAAGTCATTTCTGGAGCCTTTCCTGTTTGAAGGATGTGCACCTTTCTTGAGTTGAAAGCACAATGGCATTAAAAATGTGCTTTTATCTAGAGAGGATTTGGATTCATTGTTTACAGGTGTTAATTCAGTCAGCTTTTTGCTTTCACACTGGATACAGTTCTTTTCTCTGTTGAAAGGTCTTTCCAGAGAAAGAAATCCTTCCTGGAAGAAAAAAACAATTATTGCAGGAAGAATTTCTTCACTGAAAAGTTGGTGAAGAATTGAAAGGGGCTGCCCAGGGAGGTGGTGGAGTCCCCATCCCTGGAGGTGTCCAAGGAATGACTGGACGTAGCACTCAGTGCTCTGGGCTGGGTGACAAGGTGGGGATCGGTCCCCGGTTGGATTCAACGGTCCTGGAAGTCTTTTCCAACCTCAGTGATTCTGTGGTTATATGAAAAGGTTTGCTTGCTCTTATCTCAGTCTTGTCCAGGCATCAGGTTTAGCACCACAAGGTGTAACTTGATCTATGCTGCTGACATACAACCTGGTTAATGAGATTAGCAGAGTTTAAGCAGGGGAGTACAGTTCTACTGAGACCAAAATCATCATGGGGATTTATGCCAGCAGTGGTTTTGGGGACTCTGAAATTTATCTATTGGCATATTGTGATCAGAAGTTTGAATTTATTTTTTTTTTTTTGTTTGGTTGAATTTCTGCCTAATCAGAAGTTTTACAAAGAAGCAACAGTTTACCTGAGCAAAATCTGTGTTGCTTTCAAAAGGAGTTGGACAAAGAACAGCTCTGCTTTTGAAACCCTCCCCTCTTGTTAGTGAGAGGGGATATTTATGTGATAAATCTTACTTAAATTATTTGATGCTTATATAAAAATATATTTAAATAGGGAAATACCTATGGCTTAGAGTATAATGATACAACATTAACCTGCACAGTACTCTGTATGTGGCACCACCTTTTCAGTGATAGGTCTTTATGCCTTCGCCTCATTGTGTAGGGAAGCTTGTCATCTGATTTTGTCTTGCTTTAGAGAAAAAGAGTTTGCTTGTGCTTCATTTGTACCCTGAGAGTCCTGGAAATTATTTCAACCCTTCTGGCTCAGGGTTGTTCAAAGTGCATGGGGGTTTTTTATTCTGTTTTGCCAAAAGATATAAAAGGGAAATCTTGAAAAGAAGATTTCTTGGTGGGTCTCATCAAAAGTTTGTGCCCTGTGGTGCTGTGAGTGGGCAGATTCAAGTTTGTTGGTTTATAAATTAAACTTAATCACATCTGGGTGAGTTTGTTTCACAAAGCTAAAGCAGAGCGTGGTTTGTATTCAGTATTGACTCAAACAAGTGAATTTGTCTTACAGAGATCTGGAAGATGGTCATCCCCAACCCCAAAGGGTTCAAACTTAATTTGCCCATCCCTTTTGGGGGGATGAGGAGGTTGAAAACATACCATGGGGTCTGTGTAGTACTTCTGACAAGTGTGCCCCACTGGGGTGGGACTGGGGAGAAGATGTGGAGAAATCTCTTGAGTGAGCTGAGGTCTGACTCACAGGCTTTGTTCCAGTGTGTTCTGCTGACCTCGAGAATGGACATTCTGTGCAGCAGATGCAGAGTAACTCACATTTGCCTGTGTGTAAAGTTATGAAATGACTCCCAGGCATAATGACTCCCAGTAAAACTGACTTTAAAAGGAACCTGTGGAGGTCACCTTGGCCAACCCTCTGTTTCAAGCTGGTCGAACTTCAAAGCAAGACCAGGGTGGTCAGTGCCTGGTCCAGCTGTGTTTTGAATATCTCAAAACTAATGAGATCTCAAATCTTATGTCTGTTTAATTTTATTTCTTTTTAAGGAGAGAACAAGGTCCATTCATAGGCAAATTTGTGCCATCCTGATCAGAAAAATTCTACTTAAGGATGGGCCAGTAGCACCCTGGAGACAAAGAAGATGCACAATAGTTCTGAGGATGTTAAATGTTGTGATTGATACATTTCAAGACTGCAGAAGGACTGGTTTGGACTGGCTTTCAGAGTACCACTAAACAATTCTAATTTCTAGCCCTATATCTAGCAATGTTTTCTTTATCAAAATTAGATGCAATCAGATACAGTCTCTGAGGTGAAGAAGGGAAACAGATTTCTGAGGCATCATCATCCACTGTGCTTTGTCACACCAGGAGGGAAGTAGGAAGAGTGAGTGGTAAGAAATTTATGTCTTGTATTTTATGACTCATCTGAAGTCTTCAATTATTAGTGCTGCACTAATGAAGTCTTTCTGGATTGTCTGACAGATCTTGTGATAAACTCCTTAACAAAACAATAACACTGGGAGGATGTCAATTGGCTAATTAGCTGATAATCAATATCCAGCAGCTGTGACGAGATGGCAGACAGATATCAGGCTCTGCTCAAGGCTGGGTACATTGTTGGTTCCAGTTTCAAGGAAGATGCTGCCAAAACAATAATAATTGCATTGTATGAGAAGATTCAGGATAAAGCAATAGCAGCCTCATAGTGACATTAATCTAAGCTGAGTATGTAGAAATATTTTCTCCCACACAAATTATTATGAAGCCACTGATCCTGGAAATCTGCATTTCTTCCTGAGATGAGCATTAGACAGAGAAGATGTGAAATGCCCTGGGTAGAACCTTAAATTCATAAATCTCCAAGGAGCCAGGGATATCAGCCCACATTATTTTAAACATTTAATTATAACCCCATAGATACAAAGCTACTCCTTTACAATGCCTGAAGTTGAGAGAGATGAATCTCACTGTGATTAACTGCACCATGGATACCAATGATAAACAGGGAGTCTTTTTGCATGGCAGACTCCATGGCACAAGTTATGTTTGGCTTACTGGTAGGCAACTGGAACTTTGCTTAGTGAAATTCAATTTATTCCAAATGTAATTTGGAGACAGGCAAAGGTGAGCACAATTTGCCAATAGAATCGTGGAATCATAGAATGATTAAATATCTCATTCCAAACCCCCTGCCATGGGCAGGGACACCTTCCACCAGCCCAGGGTGCTCAGAGCCCCATCCAACCTGGCCTTGGACACTTCCAGGGATGGGGCAGCCACAGCTTCTCTGCCCAACCTGTGCCAGGGCCTGCCCACCCTCACAGGGAAGAAATTTTTCCTAATATCCCATCTAAACTTATTCTTTGTGAGTTTGAAACCATTCTCCCTCATCCTGCCACTTCATCCTCGTGGAAAAAGTCCATCTTTCTTGTAGGCCACCTGTTACCTCTCACTACCAATCCAGCTGCCTGAAAATGAAGATCCTTATATGATTTTCCTTTGTGTTGTGTGCAGGGTGGGGTAGAACCATACAGTATCACGGGCAGGGTATTTCCTCTGAAAATTAAGGATTATTCTTTATTTAACTACCTAACAACAAGATTTTTTTGATGCACAAAATCCCTGAACATCCCAGAATTACCTCCCAAGGTAGCTGGGAGTGCAGGGGGATTCTGGGCTTGCGTGAGGTGAAGAAGCAGGAGGAGACAGAGTGGTCTGTGCTAGAAGCAATTCCCTCTCACACAGCAGAGAAAGACATTAAAAAAAGGCCTCATGCAAGTCACTGCCCCTGATGCAACATCTCCTGAGAGCTGTGCTGTGCTGCAGAGCACCTCAGTGACTCCTTTCCTACAGTTTGTCAGGTTTGCCTTGCCCTGGCCAGCGCAAACCAGGAAAGGGTGACCTCTGCTTTCACAGAAACCCTTCCAGTGGCTCAGAGACTCTGGCTTTAGCTCACAAATAGGTACATTTAGCTCACAAATAGATAGATTTAGCTCACAAATAGATAGATTTAACTCACCAGTAGAAAATAAGGGTTGGGGAATACAAAGAAAAATAAAGAAAAAGCCAAGAAATGGCAACACAGCAGAAGCAAACAGTTGCCACAGCTTAGTGCATATTAAAGCAGGTTAGTATTCCAGGGTTGTACTGCTGGGAGAGTTTGACAGGTTTACACTGAAAGACACCACTTAGAGGTGTTAACTCGTTTTAGCTTAGCCTTATGGAGCCTTTTCACTGCAGAGTATAAAGCTGGCTACAGCCTTCATAATTCATTCTTAAAATGTGAGGTTAATGTGTAGCTACATCGAATATTAAAGAAAACAGATGGAGCAAGGAACACAGTGAATCACAGGGAATCTGTTCAAGAATTTTTCTCACTAAGAGATTTATTCCTTACTGAGTCTGCCTTAAATACCAGAGAAAGCTCAAATCATCATATAAATGCCAGTTCCACTGTTCCCTGGTTGGCATTTGAAGTTTCAAGCTAAGTGTTGGGTTTGCCTGTTCAGGTTGGGACTTACCAAGGAGAAGCAACAAATTCATTTTCATTGAGTTTAAGCTGGACCTCTGTTCCCAGTCTCTCTTGAAAATATGATTTCTCAGGAAACCATTTGGAATGTTGTGCTTTGTAAACCTGAAGGTTTGACCTTTACATCCAAGTCTGCTTGCTTCAGCCATGGGAAGGCACACCCAATTCCTAACACAAGTCGTACCTCACATCCAAATTTACTGTAATTCCAGAGGATCCATCAGCTTTCTGGCCAAGTGCCCCAGGGCAGGGGATGGCTGTGTGGTTACATCAACAGGGTTGTTGGAAGCACCAAGTGAGGTCAGCTGGCATGATTCCCACAGCCAGAAAGCCCAGACAGGGTTTCCATTGCTCTTCCATCAGATAGGATGGAGGAAGAATGTCTCTGATGATCTCAAC
Organism: Formicarius rufipectus; assembly: GCA_013399695.1. Taxonomy (NCBI): domain Eukaryota; kingdom Metazoa; phylum Chordata; class Aves; order Passeriformes; family Formicariidae; genus Formicarius; species Formicarius rufipectus. The sequence goes on from VXAU01002761.1 coordinate 261,270, forward strand.
TGGAGCTGGGAGCTGATACCCTTCCAGAGCTGGATAAATAATAAATGGCCCCAGTGATGGTTGCCTCCAAACTGTGCTAATGATTTTGATATAATGCACTGGATGGCCATGGGTGCATGTTTGGAGATGTCCTGCAAATGATTTGTCATTTGTGTGCAAGACAACAGAAAATGAGGGCCTGTTGTGAACCAGATGGTTGTCCCCTGCAGGAAGTGATCCAGGGAAGCACATCCTGATGTTTTCAAAACTGGATGGCTTTCAGGAAGCAGAAGCTTTAGCTGGGTATGTCTCATTGTGCTTAGTGAAGAAGTGAGGGGGTGACACTGAAGTCCATGGAACACGAGGAGATCAGACCAAGAGATCAAGTGGCTCTTTTGTGCTTGGATTTTACAGAAAATATTTTGCCTGTGTTTTCTGTTAAGAGTTTTGAATGAAGCATTTCTAATCAGCTTTTTAACTGATAAAAAAAAAGAAAAAAAATATTTTTTTCCTTCATTACTCATTCTGAGAAAAACGTTTTGGTTTGATTTGTTGTCAGCTGATTTTCATGCACTTTTTTTCCCCCATGGCTCATGTTGCTATAATCTGTACTTTTGGAACAAGATGATCAGAGCTTAGTGTCTGCCTTTGCTGAAATAATCCTCTTGGCTATGATGTGTGGCAAAGTGGCAGGTCTGAGGTCTTCTGTAGCTTTTGGACCTCCCCCTCTGGGTGGGATGTGGTGAGGAGCTGTGCTGCTTTGTCTGGAGTGACAGCAAAGCATGCCATGCTGTTCCCTCTGAAGGGGAAGGGCTGTGCACTGCCCATCCAGCTGGAACACCGTGCTCCTCTTGGCTTATCCTCACACAGTGGTGGGAGAGAGTGAACACGTCGGTGGGTCTGTCTGCCCAATCCATCTTCAATTCCACCTGCTTTGTCTTTGGAGTGGGAGGTGCAGTCAACCAATTTTTGACCACGGGATAAACAACTAAGAGCTTTTTTCTTCTTATATATATTCCCTTTCCCTTACAGGAAAGGGAGCTCAGCTTCTATGAAGAGGGGACAGCAGTCTGTGTTGGTGTCAAGGCTCCCATTAGCAGAAGCAGGTAGTTCATTCTTCCAAAAGGCTCCATCTGGTCTAACACTTGGCTTCTCCTGAGGCAGGAAAAGACAGAGTTAGTACGTTTTTAAAGTCAGAGCTAGAATCCTGTCCGTGTTCTGCATGAGGTTTTCAGTGTTGGGGGTCATGAGCAGACTGGAGGAGGTGCAAGAAACCTCCTTTCCATGGGCTAGAATCCCATGAGTTTTCTGTGCTGATGTGGTGGCACACTGGAAAAGTGCAGCTGCTGGGGCAGGTACACAATCCCCTGCACGATCCTGAAGCAGACTGGCCGTCTGTCTCTGCTTGTGCAGGGTGCTGGTTCTTTAATGATAGAATCCCCTGAGCTGGAAGGGATCATCGAGTCCAACTTCTGTCCCTGCACAGGACACTCCAAGGATTCCACCATGTGACTCAGAGCGTTGCCCAAATGCTTCTGGAGCTCTGTCAGTCTCGAGGCTGACACCTTCTGGGTGGTGGCAGGAAGCAGTGCAACGCCAAACCTACTGATCTGGTGGTCAAAGCCATTTTTAGACCAAGATGTGGCAGGAATACTGGTCCTGCTTTACACTGTTGGAATTTCTGTGACTTGAGTGGAGACCTTCCTTACCCACCTCCTCAGCTGTTAAGAGGAGAGTCGGGGTGAGCATTTCTCCCCTTCTCTTGCAGGTGGGTGTTGTGTGGTGTGTGGCTTTGGTACCCTGTGTCACCGTAGTAACAGCGAGTCCTCGTTCCCTGGCAACTGTCAGGGTTGCTAAGAGAAGAGTCGGCAGCATCCATAGATCTGACATCTTTGACATCATCAACTCACATCACATTGGGATGAGTTTGATGGAAAGAAGACGACCCAGTGGCCAATCTCATCTTCTTTAACCTGTCTCAGTGTTGGTTTTCAGAAATAATTACAGTGTGTAAGGCAATGGAATAGCCTGTTTGGGAGATAGGGAACATGGATCCTGTTACTTGCCATCCTTCAGTAACTAGAGGTGATGCTCCTTGACCTTTGCTATGAGATGAAATGAGTTCTGGGAATAGAAATCACTATCTGGGTACTCAGTATCACCATGGGTCTTTGATGCTCTGGTTCCCCATTACATTTCATAGGTGGCTTCACTGACAAAGAATCTTTCGTCAAGCTGTCTCCTCTGCCAGTGCTTCATTCTTAAAAAAGACTCTGCTTCCTAAAGCCACCTGTGCATAGGGTGAAGGCTGCACTTGGAGTGGGGTGTGTGGGTAGGGGAAGGCACAGCAGACTCAGGAAGGCATTACCCCAGCTCAGCCCTGTGGAATTCAGTGCAGTTACAACCAACTGAACACATCTAAAAGCAACACAGTGATGAATTGATAAATCCTATTTGCTTGCACCTGCCCACTCTGAGGCAGAGCTGGAGACGTTACTCTCCACTGCTGCGTGCCAGAGCATGTGCAGAGTGAGTTGTTGTGCTCTCCATGGTGCTCAGGAGACAGATGGTGAAGCCCACCCATTCTGGAGAGTGCCTACAGAGAGGAGGATTTCTGCAGTGCCCTGGCGCTGGCAGACAATGCAATAGCATTTTTTGCATTTCAGAGAACTGGCTCGTCTCAGAAATGGTATTTTGCCACCTTCTCTTCTGGCACCTTTTTGCTCCACAGCTGCCTGAACAGCTTTTGGCACACCACTGATGGAGACTGGGTGCTGCTCTGGCAGGACCAGCTCTGCCATTTAGTGTGAAAACTGGACTGTAAGGCAGAAAACCACAAAATCCTGGCTACAGGGGTGCTCTTAGGACAGAAGAACCAGTGGAGTGATGCTCTTACCCCTTCTAAAATTGCAGCACACCCTGTCTTAGCACAGTATGGGCAGAGCTTCTCTTGGTTGAGAGTTAGGGCCGGATGGACACAGGCAGATCAGATTAATGGACCTGTCTTCTCTGCCCTAAATGGATAACATTTATTTAGCTGTACAAGCAGGGTTTGTGACAGGACAATGAAGCCCAGTGTGTTTTTGCAGAAGCCATCAGAAACCCTGGGGATGCTCAGAAATGCTCAGTTTCCCACCCATTTCCTGCAGCCGACAGCACATTTGTGTTGACCCTGGTGACAGCACCGGCCCTGTAAATGAAAAGGACATACATCACTAAGAGGAGAATCACATTTTCAATGAATGCCTCGTATTTCATTTTCTCTTGCTGTCGTTTTTATCTGTCCCTGCTAATCCTCGTGTCCCTAGAAAGCCTGCCCTAGTGTTCCATTTCCTGCAGCAGGAATGGTGCCTGCACTCACAGCGGGGGTGGCTTTCTCCAGCTCTTTTGTCAAATGCTGTCACGGACCCCCCCACCCCGAGCTCCTTGTTCCTTTGCCAGTGGTGGGAACTGTGCAACTTGCTGATGTGGAGTCTCCTGTCTCCTTCTCAGAGCAAGGCTTTTGACTGGTGCCTGCAAGAGCAGCTTTTCTCAAGTGGAAGGGTTGCTCCCAGTTTTGCAGATATGGATTCTGTGTTGGTGTAAGGGGGAAAAGTAATCTGTTACAGTGCAGCTGTCACTTCAGACATTGTCATCCCTCTCTTATGTAAGCATCAGAATATTATAGACACAAGATATGGGGGTTACAGGTATGTGACATCCCTTTCAGCCTTGCTTGTGTTAAAAGAGGTATGGGATTAAAGGACATATCCTCTTTTTGTTTTTTAAAAAATATGGAAGCCTGCATAATTACCAGTGCAGTAATGACACTGTGGGTGAACCCAGATGTGATTAGTGTTTTCTTCTTTTCCTTCCTTTTTTTTATTATTTTTTTTTATTGTTTGTTTTTATTTGGTTTGGGTTTTTTTTTATTTTGTTTTGTTTTATTTTTGATTGGTTTGTTTCTATAAAATGTCACTGCAGCTCATTTTTCAGGACTGTGTGGTCATTATTTTATAGCGATCTGGCTCTGCTCAGAAGTTTCTACCTGGAAAATCATTTATGGAGAAATTATCTCTTATAAACTGAGACAGTCACCTATAAAGAACTGGTCTAGTAGTCTGAGCAACCTCAAGATGTTTGCTCAGGGCTGTGCCCCGAGTTTTGGGGGAGAGAAAATATTTGATGGCAGACTTGAGTGCTTGGCTTCTGGAGCTGGGAGAGTTCACTTCCTAGGATTAAATCGCAGCAGAGGGGGACAATGACCAGGTGATGGAGGAGGTTCTCCTGTCCCCCAGCAGAACTGAGGAGGAAGAGGCAGCAGAGCAACTGGGGCATTTGAAATGGATCCTGTGAGAGGTGCCCCGCGCTGTGCCCCTCTCCAGGAGCCTGGCTGGCAGCAGAGGGGAGGGCGAGGGGCTGGCTCCTTTGGAAGGACTTGGTAAGGTCGTGGCGAGGCTGCCCGGGTTGCCTGTGCCAGCAGGAATGCGCAGTGCCCCTGGAGGCTCAGCACAGCACACTGCAGCCAAGGCGGGATGACTTTGCAGATGCTGGTGCTGCGTGTGGAATGACCTGAGATGAGCCGTGATGCAGCGCTCCGGGGCAGGACCGGAGCGCTCCACCCAGAGGAACGAGGCGGTGGATTCCTCTTCGAAGCGCAGTTCCTCAAAAAGGATTTCCTTTCGGTGCAGCCGGCTGAAGGGAGAATGCATTTGTGTTTCAAAGTCAGTGGGGGTGTTCTTTTGCCCTCTGTCAAAAATGAAGGAGACATGAGAAAAATGTTATCAAGAGCTCTGGCGGTGGGAGAGAATTTGTGGCTGCAGTTTCCTCTCCAAGTCAGAGAAACCCCCTTTCTTGGCAGTATCCAGCAGCATTTCCTCCCTGTGGAAGTCCACATCTCTAGTTCTGTGCAGGCAAAATGTGAGGGCTTTGTCTGTCTCCCTCCCTCCTGCAAGCTGAGAAGCCAGCAAGTGCCTTTCTAATGACAGACTAACTTTGCAATCAGGTATGTGCTCCCTGTGGCCTCCCAACACACAAGTACAGTCGTACCCAGACCATATGAAGGCATGCCCACTGAATAAATTCAAGTCAGGTTTTAGTCTGCTGGCTTCTCTGTAGCCCTGACTTCTCAAAGCAAGACTTTGACTTGGCTAGAAACAGTAAATCTGTTACTACAGGTCCAAAAAGTAGGACTGCAAAGGTTTCTCTCCCAACCTTCCATCTGAAGGACATGGCTCCCTGAGATGGCTGGCAACCTTTGCTTCTCAGTCATCTTCCTCATAGAATCATTACAGAATAATAGATGGGTTTGGATTGGAAGGGACCTTAATGATCATCTCATTCCAACCCCCTGCCATGGGCAGGGACACCTCCCACCAACCCAGGTTGCTCAGGGCCCCATCCAACCTGGCCTTGGACACTTCCAGGGATGGGGCAGCCACAGCTTCTCTGCCCAACCCGTGCCAGGCCTGCCCACCCTCACAGGCAACAACTTCTTCCCAATATCCAATCTTAACCTGCTCTCTTTCATTCTGAAGCCACATACAGCTTCCAGCAAAAGCCCTCTGGCATTTAACCCCTTTAGCAAGGCTGGGGATGTTGTAGTTGCTGTTGGGTGGAAGAAGAACAAGGGAGGCAGAGCAGTAGCTTAGCAGCAGGGCTGTTTTCAGTCTGTGTTCTTGGATGCCAGCCCTAGCTAGGGAAGGGGTCATACTGCCTGGGCAACATGGGAGTAGGGATGAAGTTGAACTCTGGACCTTTTCTGTTTAATACATGTCTCCCTGGCACTAATCCTGTGAAGACTTGGAGTGCCCTTGTCCCTACAAGCAGGGTTTTCAGTGCTGATTATGCCCTTGCTTTGCATGCCACAGGCATGGGGGAAAGAGCCTGAGAAAAACAGTAGCTCCTGCTGCCAGGCAAAGGACTTCTCAGATGTCAGGCAGATCTGAAACATCAAAGGGGCTTCTCCTGAACTAGCTGACCCTTTATTACACATATCCTTCCACTAATGCCCAGCAGATTATCCTTGCCTTGTTCCTGACCCGTGGCAACCCCCATCCTTTGAACATGCTCCATGCTGGCAGAGGAGTGGCATTCACAGCGACTGCACTGCTGCAGGTGGCTCCCAGTGGGTGGCAGTTAAGTCCTCTCTGAACTTTCTTTTGGATGTGTGTGTGTGTGTTACTGGAAGTGTCTCCAGGCATGTGTCACCACCCCCACACTCCAGTCTGATCCTGAGCTACAGGTGAGGATCAGCTCAGCAGACACTGAAAGGGGGTTTAGCCCCAGGTGAGCTGTGGAGGGCTGTCAATACAAGAGTTGGCAGTGCTTACACACGTGATGAACTGCACCCCAATAATTTCCAGAGGTTTTCTGTCTCCCTTGAGAGCAGTCTGTCTGAAATCTGAGGGATTGCTGTGGGAAATAGATGCGAGATAGATGTTTCTGGGGGAAGATGTTTCTGGGGGAAGATGTTTCTGGGGAAAGATGTTTCTGGTAACTTCTGCATATAACCATGAGATGATGTAGTGAAGGAAAGCCATCACAGAGGAGGGAGACCCTGTGGTTTAAAGCACTGTCCTGCTGTGTCTCAGACATGCTCTCCTTGACCCCATCATGTGGTCTGTGTTGAGCTGCCTCTGACTCTGCTCTCGGGGCTGTCTGCAGCCTTCTCTTTCCTGGGGCTGCTCTTCTGGTCCTGGACTTTTTCCAGCCACTGCCTCCCACCAGCATTGTACTCTCTTATCAGTGATTCCTCTAGCATGTCATAATCTGCTGGAATAACTTGTACTGTATAAGCAATTCTTGAAATGTGCATAGAGCTTATCCCTAAGGCAGAGAAAAAGCATTCCCAAAGGCTGTGAGAACCACTAGATGAAAAACAGTTCCTGCAGGGAACAAAGGGCAGGGACATCATGTAATAACACAGACCATTAGGAAACCCTGGTTTCTAGAAGGGGGTGAGTGAAAAAGGTGGCTGTGTGTGCCTGCTTGCCGTGGGGCACGCTGGACCAAACAGGAAGGGTCAACTTCATTCTTTCAGAGTCAGGACTTTGGAGGTCTGTTGCATTCACCAGCCACCACGTCATGGTGTGGAAATTAGTGGCTCGAGGCTGTGCCTGTAAAACTGGGTGTCTGGTTCTCTCCACTGTCCTTTTATAGCCTTTCACATCATTGCAATTTGCGGCCTTCCAGCTCCTAAAGGGAGCCCACAAGGAAGATGGGGAGAGACAATTTACCAGGGCATGTAATGGCAGGACAAGGGAATGGCTTCAAACTGAAAGATAATAAGTTTGTACTGCATAGTAGGAAGAAATTCCTCCCTGTGAGGGTGGGCAGGCCCTGGCACAGGTTGGGCAGAGAAGCTGTGGCTGCCCCATCCCTGGAAGTGTCCAAGGCCAGGTTGGATGGGGCTCTGAGCAACCTGGGTTGGTGGAAGGTGTCCCTGCCCATGGCAGGGGGTTGGAATGAGATGATCCTTAAGGTCCCTTCAGAATGAAGGCCCCTGATGGAATGAAGGATTCTGTTGTGCTCTTTGCCTCTTCAGTCTCCTGGGCATCTCCAGACTATCAATCACTCCTGTATGAGTCTTGAAAGAGGCTGTGGCCCCTGCCATACCAGTACCAGTGGATCAGGCCCGTTAGTTCATCCTCTGTACTTCCCCCCCCCTAGTTTTTCCTGATTGAAAGCCAGTTTTTAACTTCTACAGGGTCTTCATTCCAGGAAGGGTGGTCAGGCACTCTACAAACAGCAAGTCCATGATGGTTTATGTTGTCAGCAGAAATACAAATAACAATAATTCCCTCCCATTTGCCATCTCAGAAAGAATCTGGGAGCTACTGGATGATACATAGAAATAGCAGGCAAAGCTGAATTCGTAGGCATGAATTGCACAAAAATTAGCCTGTTCTACACAGGAATAGCTTTGCCTTGTCTATGAAATATTATTGAAACAAAATTGAAACAATCCAGTTAGGTCATGCAATGAAATCTGTGATTTATGAGGGCAAAACCAACTCAACATCATCTTAATGACATCCTATTAAATACACATTACTAAATTTGATATGTTCAGGAGCACACTGCCTGAGAGACAGCATTCCCTTCTAAGTCAGTGGCTTCTGCTGATTTTCAAGCACTGAAAAAGAGTAGAACCACTATTTAAGAAGTTCACTTTTCTGTTCACAGCTACAGGTAATTTTAAACAATCACAGCTGAGATAATGCCATCTCCTCAGACCAAAACCAGAGCCAGGCACAAGCATAGAGGTGCTTAGACTTTCCCTGCCAGAGCAAGGAAGGGAAATAGTGTAATGCTTCCTGTCCTTCATCTGCCTAAGTTTCTGTGAGATGACCTTTCCAATGCTAATTAGGCTGAGTCAGACTATAAGGAGTGACATGAATAATTCTTAAACACAGAGAAAGCAATAAACATTCATACACTGTTCTGACAGCTTAAATTGCTTTCCCTTATCCTGAGAATGTCTGTCCCCTAAGGTAAATGCCACCAAACAATGCTGGATTGCTGTCAAAGTGGCAGCTGAAGGCCATTCTGGGAGAATGACTGCTGATGGTTCAGCACCTGACAGCTTGGCCAGTTTGTTTCTTCAGAATCCAGGCAGAAGTTCAAGTTGGCCTCTCTCAGCAGAGCTCATTCCAGGGACTGAGGGGTGGAAAATCCCCTGTAACTCACATACCTTTGTCACCACAAACTTCTGTCTCCTCTTGAAAATAGGATGGTGTCCTGTACCTCGATTTCTGCATATGAGGAGATAGTTCTTTCTTGTGTGCATAGGGTTTTGCCCCAAAGAGCACAAAGTTCACAGAACCACAGAATAGTTTGGGCTGGATGGAACCTTCAAGACCATCTTGTTCCAACGCCCTGCTGTGTGTGTTCCCCTCAAAGTTTCTCCCATGCTCTTATGATGGGAATCACATGAGGACATGGCATAGATCATTTTGCTTGTAATTGCGGCTTGTGGTTTCCATTTCCAACTTTCTGATGAACAACAGCAGCAAGAGGGATGAGCAAGTGGTTTATTTGTATTGGAACTTGCTCCTCTGTACTCGTGACCATGCAAAATCCATGGCATATTCAGCACTCTGCATCCAAGCAGAGTGATGCCAGTGATACTCCAGGTGACACCAAGAGCACAGGGGAATTTGTGAGGATCATCACAGCATCCTAGAAAGCACCCTTGAGCCTGCAAAGAGGACCTGCTCCATTACATAGTCAGCTGAAGTTTCTAGGAATGATATAATTATGTGGAGGGAGACCAGGATTAAATTACCAAGTCAATAGGCATCATTTGGAGGAACACAGCTGAGGTGTAAACAGATAGCATCACCAGGGTGAACTGGAGTTCATCTGGATTACAGGGCACTGTGCGTGGCATTGACTGGGTTTGATGCAGAGCAGTTGGATGGATGGGCAGCCAGAAAGCCCCTGGCGAGGTTGGGGGAGGCAGAAGGTCCTGTATTGGTGTCTAAAGCAGGGCAATTAGGTTATGATTCTCGAGGTGCAATCTGTCAGACAATTACTGATCTGGGTCCTGGAGAGATGTACAGGAAAAAGGACCACTGCTTCCTACAGCAGAACTTCTGTCTTTTCTGCTGAGGCACAGACACCTCATCAGTGACCTGAAGTGCTCCAGTAGGAGAAAGAGGTGCTGTGGTAGTGGTGGAATCAGCGTGATGCTGCTGGGAGAGACGAGCAGACCGTGTGAACTCTGTCAACATCAGCGGATCTCCATCCAATCCACCTCCCGTTCACCCTGGGCATGTCCCCTCCTCATCCACAGGAGAGAGTCAAACAGCCCGGTCTGTGCCAGCGGGACTGCTGAGGGACAAGCAGTTTGTCCCTCATTAGCACTCTGCTGTTTGGAAAGCTGAGGGAGGGGAATTGAATTTAAATGCAGCGTTTTGGGATCTTGTTCCCTGGTGCTGCGAATCAGCACAGCCACAATTAATTCAGTTAGCAGCGCTGACCCTGGAGTTATAAACGTTGGTAAGTCTTCTTCTCTGAGCACTGTGGCAGCATTCAGAAGATTTAAAAGGGGCAATTTGCTCCCCTCACCCCTTCAGTTTCTCATAGATAAAATTAAAAAAAAAAAAAATAAAATAAAAAAGCTAAATGAGTTGTCAGTCTTTGGTTCAAAGTTCTGGAACCAAATATCAGCTGTACTGAACACTCCTGCATCTCACAGCAACCCTCACTGTGTGCACCAGACTGTCATGTTCAAAGGGCTCTTTTCACTTTAAAAATCCCCTTGAGTTGGATTAACACATGGCAAATAAGCTGCTCCAAGTCCTTCTGGGAATCCTAAAGGATATACCAGTGTGGGGACAATACAAGGACTTTCATTTCTTCTTTGAGGAAATCCTGTCAACTCCTATGCATGGAGAACTGCAACAGAAGGATCCATATGGATTCCCAAAAGAAATGCATCCTGTGCGTTCTTTACAAATGCACTGAAGTGCCAAAAGGTTTTTGTGTCCATTCCTTTTATTTTATTTTTTTTTAATTTAGTTTTTTTTTAATTTTAATTTAGTTTGCAAGTGCAGCAGATCTCTTCCCAGACACTGACAGTCAGAAACCCAGAAAGATTGCATGTTATTTACAGTCATTTCCCACAAGAAATTGAGGGCCATCACAGTCAGGGTCAAGAACTGAAGTAACAGCTGCTTTCACAGTAATAACCAGTCTTTCATTTCTAGATCCTCATGCCCAGCTAACTGAAGTAGCTTCAGGTAAATCCTATTTATAATAGAATAAAGTTCTGAATCAACTTAGCCAGGTGGCAGAAATCCCAGACTGGCAAAAGGTTTGAAAGGCAGGAAAGTAATCATTTCTATGCCACTTTCCCCTCAAATATACCCAAATCAAAAAGAAAGGAAAGATAATAAATTACTTTTCTTCATTCTGCCTTTATTGAGATTTTCCCTACCTGCACCTAATAGTTGACCACAACAGCAAATATCAACATGACCTGTGGCACAACAGCAGCTGTAGCTTAGATATCCAGGTCTATATTTTAGGACAGAGGTACCTGGGGATCTTTACCCTTCATTTTCCCAGTTCTCTGACTCATCAACAGCAGAAAATGCAGCATATTCTCCTGCCTTATATGATTTTCCCACCTGGTAATTAGGAAACATTTCTTTACCAAGAGGGTGGTGAAACTGGGATAGGCTTCCAAGGGAGGTGATCAATGCCTGGGGCCTGTCATTGTTTAAGAGGCATTTGGACAATGCCCTTAACAACCAGCTTTAACCCTTGGCCAGCCCTGAAGAGGTCAGGCAATTGGACTGGATGAACATAGTAGGTCCCTTCCAACTGAAACATTCCTATTCTATTCTATTCTATTCTATTCTATTCTATTCTATTCTGTCATTGTCATATGTGAATAGCAGGGAAAAGGGGACTGAGAGTCCCAAAGGGCACAGCTATTCCCTGAGACCTCAGGCAGCAGGTTTGAAGCGAAGCAGATAGCAGAGCACTCCACACATGCCAAGATGTTGAGGAAAAGCAGCTCAGGAGTGAAAGGCACTAACAGCACTGCAGAGGCTGCTCACCCAGCACCTGCCTGCTTTGAACCTGGCTCGAATCAAATACATGAGCCCATGGCTGCTCAGAAGTTCTGAATGTGGTGTTTCATTTTGAAAGCCATGTAGGACCTTGATTTTCCTCCCGCTTTCCTCTTCCCCTTCCACCAAGCCTTTTGCCTCAGTGACTTTGCCATGTGGGCTGGGAGCGGGATGCTGGGACAAGGATGCTGGGAGTGGGATGCTTAATCCCTGCTGCCCACTCTGCTCCTGGAGGGGAGTGGGAAGGGTGCCATTGTGGTGGGAGTGCTGTCACTTCCCTCTGCAGGCTTCCACTTCCAGAGAAGACAGAAGTTGTGTTTACACTCAGGGAATCTCTGTGTTTAGAAGTAATTTGTAAAACTGATGTTGAAGACTTAGTCTGTTGTACAGAGGCTGTGGAGCACAGATGTCTCCACAGCACAAATCCTTAAGGTTGTAGTCTCCAGTGAGACAGTATGAAAATCTTCCCTCCCAAAGAAGTTGTAACACAATCAGAGAAGTGATACTTGTACATCCTTCACTGGCTGGTTGAACTTGTGTATAGGATAGTGGTGTGAACACCCATCTTGTGGAAGACGGCAAGGGCTTTCCAGCAGTGCTAAAGCAAGCTCATTGCAGAGTTGGTGGTGAAAATGAATTTTGGGATGGCAGATTTTATCTGGCTGCTGGACTGTCATCACCTCTCATTCATCTGGTAGCTCCCCATGTGTTTTTAGGGAAGAGAAAGAACAATTTGCAGTGGAGCCCTCTGAGGTGTTCTGCCACCATTGCCACAAGGCTTGTGTTTGCTTTTTATTAATGGCAGGAGTTGAGTGATTGCAACAGTGTGGCACCGGTGTGCTGGGAAACACAGGAGGAAGGTCTGAGCTGAGCCTCAGCTGGTGTCCCCTGAGGTCAGAGCAACCACACCTGCTCAGAGCAGCTGAGGGAGCTTGTCTCGTGTGTGCAAAGCTAAGCTGTTTGCCTGAAGGGCAACCTCAGCGAGGCTGAAGGACTCGCTTTGGGATGAGATGGGTGGGTCTGTACTCCCTGTGTAGTTTTTGCAGGGTTTGCACCAGCTCGCTGATGCAGCCTTGAGGATGGGACAAACCAAGCCTTCGCTGGTGGCTCCAGGGTTGCACGTGTTCTTTACCAACCCCAGGAAGGGAATGCTGGCTTCACCACGGTGAGAATTTCCTGGAGGGAGAAGCCCACCAGCTTCCCAGGGTCACCGAGCCCTCTGACTCTCCTGCACTGGCAGAACGAGACTCACTCAGATGATCTCTGTTTTCTCGATTCATCATGGTTAGACTTCGCAAACGAAGATTTGGAAGGGTTTTACCCACTCAAAAAGTGGGTGAATCCCTCAAGCCTGTGCAGTGGATTTTTTAGGTGAGGCACAGCGTGTGCAGAAGTGGCCCCACCCTTTACTCCTGAGGTTCATCTGCCAGGGCCTAGCAAGCTTGGACAGTGACAGCGAGGTCCTCAGGATGCAGGTTTGGTTAGAGTATCCTTCTCTTAGATGGATGGCCTGACAGGGCTGAGCGAGCTCCATCTGCCCGGGTTTGAAGTTAGAGTTGTCCTTCTCCTAGGATGGTTGCCGGGCGGCTGACGAGCCCATCCTGCCCGAGGACACACTTTGTCTGACCCTTCAGTTGAGACCTGACCAGCATGGGAGACCCTACCGGAGGCACAAACCACCGCCAGGATAGCTCACAACCTCATAAGGGCACACAAGCTTCTCCCCCATGACAAGGGGGTGTCCATGGAGAAGACTTCTCCACGGACACCCTCCCTCGATTACAGTGCCAGGGAAAGGCAGCTCAACTCTGCCTCGCTGCCTTCTCCTCTCGGAAGCTTCAGCCCCGGGGATTTGTTTAGCAGCTCTTCAGCGTGCCGTGCTCCAGCGCGAACATCCAGCGCGTTACAATGCGAATGGGAAGGAGTTTTAAATTTAGCAGACACCTCCTCCCAAGCGTGTGGGAAGGCGGGTTTTGCTGAGCGCTGGGGGCGCACGGCGAGGCTGTTCTCGAGCATCGCCGCGCTGGTGTGAATGAGAAGCAGCACAGCTTCCAAATCAGCAAAGCTGTGCCCAGTTCGAACCAGTCTGCTTTCAAAGTCTTTTTTACGAGGGGGCATTTTGAGTTTGCTCTCTCAAGTGACAAAGTGAGTCCCGAGAGTCATCTTTTCTCCGGAGCCACATCAAGTTGATACCTGCTGAGCGGCTGACTTGGAGTGCTTATTCTACCAAAGTGTGCCAGATTTGCTGCCCAGTTCTGCAGTAAATAGCTAAAGACTCAAGCGTTGCCTGCAGCAGTGAATAGTAACAGGACTTATGTACGCCAGTGACCAAGTGACGAAGGTCACTTTCTGGGGAAAGAAGGGCTTTTTGGATCACCTCTACAAGGGAGGGAGAGAAAGGGGAAGGGAGGCAAGAACAGCACATGAAGCTTCCCTGTTAACGGAGCTGTGCAAGAGCTAGTGCAGAGGAGGATGAGTCACCTTCAGGCTTTGGCTTGGGTGGCAAGGGAAGCGCTCCCACCTCCAGAACGCCTCCTCCTTTTGCTTTGTCACTGCCTCTCTGCACCCAGGCTCTGCAGTGACCCTTGATTCTCTGCTCTGAGAGGCAGTGCCAGGCGTGTGGGTAGAGCAGAGCAGGAAAGCACAGCCCCTGCAGTGGGGATCTCACGGTCCTGCCTTTCTCCTGGCTGTCAGAGCACTGGCCGTGGGGCTGTGGGCAACACTGGCTCTCATGTTTTATGTACAGGCACTTCCACCCACAGCGCTGGGGGAGGAAGCACCAGCAAATCAAAGCTCCTCCGTTTTTTTACACTAGACTTTACTTGCTTACATTTTGCTCCCCGGAGAGGAATTACCTCACAGAGCCCTCAGCGGAGAGCTTCAGACCCGTGGGTTTCCAGCGATGCCACCAATATACATGACTAGGGGCAGGAAAAGGGACATTTCTCTCTTCTCATTCGACCTGTGCTACTAAGGCATGAAGTCTCAGCTAATTGTATAGGCTCTTTCTTTTGTGAGTACAAACCCCAGGCACTGCTAACTGGTGATTCACGGCAGATCTGACAGGCACGGTGACTCACCCACTAATCATGCTGGTTTGTCTCCACTTTGGCAGTGGGTTTGCTGAAGACATCTAACTTTCAGGTGGGTAAACTTGGGTGAGATGACTCTTATCCCAGGGAGCAATTTCTGCTGCCACCTCTTACCTTCCTCTGCAGACACCTCCAGGGTGCAGTGACTCGTGGAGAAAGGTGCTCTTCAATGTGGAGCAGCAGCTCTGAAATGATCTTTGTTCTGCCCATGTACCTATGGCCACTTGGTAAGAGAGTCACCATCAGAGCTGGAGTGGCAGCCTGGGCATGGCAGGAGCAGAAAAACACCAGTCTGAGCATTCAGTTTGTGTCCACCTGCAGAGGTTTCAGTTGCAGGCTGGGATCAGAGTGGTTACTCTGAAATCCACACCAAAGTCTTACTTATACACGAAGAAAATTTGCCTATCAGAGCAAAGCAGAGTGCTCAGGTGGCCAAGTCAACATGATAAAAAACCCAAACCAAAACAACCCCCTCCAACATTATAAACAGCACTATTGTTTTGGAAATAACTATCTCTTATGACTACTTTAGAATAATTAAAAAAAAAAAAAATCTAATAGAATTAAGTACAACCTTCATGCATAGGCTGTTTTTTCAGGCTACCACCACCAGGGAAGATGTGATATGTGCTATAGCTTCAAATCAAATGCACAAACATGCTGGATTCAAATATTTATTTCTAAATTTCTGAAACTAACTGTCTGGGTGTTTGTTCAGGAGATCCCAATCTCAGCAATATTACACAAAGGATCAGCCCAGGAGCTTTAGAGAGGGCTGAGGAAAGTTGCTCACTTGCACAAATGCTGTAGGATTTGACTATTAAGGGTTTTCTCTTGTTGAACTGCTGAGTAGTTTCTTATTTGAACTTCTTTTGCCATTGGCAGAAAGTTGTCCTCAGAAGTTGGAATTAGATATGGAGAAACTTCTTTAAAATCATTATGCAGGTTTGTACCCACGGTGCTGTTGTGTCACTGACAGATAAGGTGGATTTTCCCAAATGTGCAGCACATCACAGTCCTCTAGTGGTAGAAATAAAAAGAATCTACAGTAGGATCCATCCTAACTGTAACAGTTCCTGATGGTACTTAATTCCAGGCTTAATACATTGCATAATGCTTTCTATTTATAGATTTGGCCTGCTAGTTTGCTCACCTGAGGGACATGGAAATTCTACAGAGGTCAGAGATACCAGTGACAATTTTCTGTTAATCTGAAAAACACGATGAGAAAGTAAACTAGGTTAAAAAAAAAAAAAAAAAAGGAGGAAAGTACCTGGTGTTTAGTCCTACTCTTGCTCAATTAAGGTCTCTTTGCAGTAGCCAAAAGGTAGAATGCTGTGAGTCCGGCAGGTCACAACCAAACCACACCATATCTGCCTTACCACCACTTTTTCTGCCAGGTCTGTGTGTGCCTGGACCCTGCCAGTGCATCTCAAAGCCTGGTTGGTGCCACCCCCCTGGCAAATTCCCACGTGTTACTTGTCCTGCAGCATTCTCCTTTCAGTCCTTGTAAAGGAGCATTCCATCCTGCCAGGCTGATCTCATGGCATTTAACATTTTATTTGCTCAGCATGAATTTATTTATCTTGCACAAAGTACAAGACAGTAACTATGCAATTCCCAGAGGGTTGATGGGTGATTTGGTTTTAGTTTTCAGCTTGTTTTTAAATATTTTTAATTTACAATTTTTCACTAATATTAATGATAACACTTTCAAACAAAGGTTCATTTCTGAGATAAATATGATAAGAAGTTATACCTCCTAAGGCTGGACTTCTATTCCATTTCCACTGCCTTTATTCTCAAGCTTGAGTTCAAAAGTTGCTGAGAACTGCAGGTGAAGGACAGAGTGAGAGATGATTTAAAAGGATGTAGTGACTCCTGTACCTTGGACAGTATTAAATGCAAGGTCATCTTGAAACTTAAAGAGGATTGGAGGTGTGGGGAGAAATCACATCAGCTGGATAGAACAGAGCAGGGAATTCATGCACATACTAAACAGTGATGGTAACAAGGCCAGTGGTTGTTATGCACTGTCTCCAAAAGGAAATATTTCAGAAAACTGCATAAATATTAGTGATCCAGTAAGGTTTGCAGGTGGCCTGGAAGGAAGATATCCCTGTTTTGTAGGAGTGATACCAGTGAAAGACTACAGGTGAGCACAGTCTGGCTCACACAGGGAGAACTGAGAGCTGTGAGCTGACATGGTGGAACCCAGATCTAGGCTCTCCAAACACTAGTGCAGCCTCAGTCTCAGCATTTTATTACATTTTTGAGGGAGTTAATGTTGTTGACAGGAGTACTATATGTAAAAGAATTTAAAAAGCAGGAAATGTCAGAAGTGATGGAAGTTAGATAAATTTTCCACTCTTTTTTCCAATTAGGTCTTCCTTATTGGACAGTGGTTTCACCACTGACCACTGCATTTTGGTGGAGAAGTAGGCAAATTTGAGAGGCTCCAGAAGAGATCAACTGGAATGGTGTGTATCTGGGGAGTGAAGAGCTGTGGAGGAAAGCTTCAGGCCATTCTGGAACACAGGTGAATGAGGGGATGTGTAAGCAGAATCAACATCAAAACCTCTGTGTGATCCCAGGCCATGGAGGATGTGGTGGCAGAAGAGGGCGAAATTCTTTTGAGGGAGGCACTCAAGTCAGAACATCGTATTTGGAAGTAAATGAATTGCTATTAGAGGCATCATTGTGGGCTTAAATATCTTTAGATCCTCTTGGGGATCTATGGAAAGGACCTGGTCTAGTGGAAAGTGTCTCTGCCCATGTCAGGAGGCTTGGAACAAAATGATCTTTCAGGTCCTTTCCAGCTGAGGTCATTCTGTGATTTGTATCTGCTTATCAGGAGAGGAAATGTCAGAACTGTTGAAGACTCTCAGGTAGAGTGAAAAAGATCTTGCTCATTCTTCCATAGACTCATGTATTGCTTTCTTTTGGCTTTCATTATTACACTCCTCAGTCCTGTCTGGGGATGTTGAGTTGTATCATTTTGGTACAAATAGCACCAATATTTCTCAAACATTCCCTCTCATGATCCACAGGGGAATTCTGGTGATCTTCAGCCATGAGCTTGGAAACCATCACTCTTTGTGGCACCTGTTTTCACACACCATTTGGTAGCTATGTTTGAAGACAAGCTCAGCATCTTCAGTTGCTGTCCAGTGACATGAAATCCAGTCTCCCACTGGGAATCACATCCAGTTCATGAAATTCTGTGTGAGAAGGGAAAACTTCTACTGTACTATTAAGGAGTACTACCTGTTTATGATGATAAAACTTATTTTATCCCAGTATTCCAGTTGCAGGGCATCCTGAGGGAGACTGCATAGCTGTCTGCAGCTTCCTCATGAGGGGCAGTGGAGGGGCAGGCACTGATCTCTGCTCTGTGGTGACCAGTGACAGGACCTGAGAAGTGATCATGACCCCAAACCTGACAGAGCTTCAGGAGCGTTTGGACAACACCCTCATGTACGTGATGGGATTGTTGGGGTGTCCTGTGCAAGGCCAGGAGTAGTGGAATTGATGATTCTTGTGAGTCCCTTCCAACTCAGGGTGTCCCATGGTTCTGTGATTCTATTGCTAAGTAAACTCAGGCCAACTTTTTGAACAGATTGTTTTTGCAGTAGGTGCAGCTGTGAAATGTTCCCAAGCACAAAAGAAGATACTGTGATACCTGAGACATGAAGAAAGACTCATGGCTATGTGGCAAAATAAGTGTTCATTTGCTAAAACGACTGGCCTCAATCCCTGGTCCACAGCTGAGCCCTGGCATCTGTGGCTGACTTGCAGGTGGCTCAGAGGGAAGGGTGTTTGCCCGAGATCTACATGAGATCTCTGACAGCTCATTTGACTGTTGTGTAAAGCCCCTGACAGAAGTGATTCCCTGACAGTGCTGAAGGGCAGGTTATTCTATTAATTTAGGGCCACCACTTGTCTATCCTCTGTATGACAACTCAGTGCCTTTCATGGGGATGGAAGGGATGGAATCCTTCCTGCCACACCCCTCACACACTCCTGAGTGACCTCTCAGGCTGTATCACCACCTTCCCAGGATGACTGCAAGGGCTCAGATGTGACATTTGGCCCTTCTCCCGTCACCTTGTATTGTGGCACCTGTTTTTTTGGCTGGGGATGTTACTCCTGGGGAACAGGGCTGAGGTGAATGCCTAAATCTCCTCATGAGAGAACGTAATTTGAAAAGCTTCCTTGATCCGTTAAAAGACAATTGAAGACAAATTGTACATCGTTCATTAAAATCAGAGGGAGAGGGACCAACTGATGAATGACGGTGAGGGCAATTCTGCCACTGCACCAACCAGCCTGATGGCTGCTTGTGCTGACCCTTACCAGAGTCCTAAATGCATACCTTTGGATATGCTTTTGCAGAGAACAGCAGGAAACCTTTGACTTTGCGCTTCTGTCTTACCTACTTAGCATAGAGATGGAACTATCTACCTGGCGCTCAGCATATTGCTGTAATTTGAGTGCACAATCTCTTTAATCTTAAGGAAGCCCATGAGCCATGTGGACATTTTTTTGCAAGAGGAGGCCCTTTTTATTGTGTCTGCTCTCTTTATATCATTAGTTTAGGCACTGCTAGCTATGCAGTCATTTTATCATGTTTTAATTGTCTAAATCTCCTCATGACAGAAAGTCATTTGAAAGGCTTCCTTGATCTGTTAAAAGGCAATTGAAGACAAATTGTGCACCATCCATTAAAATAAATAAATTAAAAAAAAAAAAGAGACCTGCATAGTCAGAAACAGACTTTCTTCCCAATGTCAGTGCCTGTTCTGTATTCCATTGTGTCAACAATGGAATACAACAGAGATCAACATTTTCCTGTCAGAGGGGTAGGTTGTTGCCTGCCAACTAGGAGCATATTCTATTATTAGGAGTGTCTTTTCTATACTGGTATGTAGAAGATTGTGTCTCAAAGCTCCATAAGGTCAAAAAGGACAAAAACACCAACCCAGGACCTTGAACAATCCTGAATGGATCAGTTCCAGACTTCAAGAATTAAGATAATGAAGATAAGAAGGAAGGACAAAGTGTATTGCAACTTGGAAGAACAGTGAGCTACCAAAGCAGCATTGCTGATCCTCACCAGCCCTCAGGGTTTGGCCCCTGGCCTGGAAGTATGACAGAACCTGTGCCTTTAGGGCAGGTTGACTTGCCCTTGTAGGTACTGCAGGGGAATGGAGAACAGGAGGTCTCCCACTGCTGCATCCTGCAGCAGGAGAGGAGATTCCTGCATGTTCCCCTGGTGGATTTGCTGTCACCTTTACCAACACTGTACTAGCCAGCAATGATATTAATGATGCCTCCCATGAATTGTCTTTATATGAAGATCTCTAAGCATATGTAAACAGTAATTAAAGCTCATAACACCTCAGGGAGTTCCAAGGGGTTCACACCAGTTAATTTTATGGTGCAGCTCTGCACCTGTTTGACTGCATATGGTCCTGCTTGTTCTGGACTGATTCACCCCAGGCCTAAGGACTCTGCTAGAACTGGAGTCACAACCACATCCTTTCTCTGAAATAAATGGAAGGGGAGCAGCATTTTTTCTCCACTCTCTTTTCACAGAATCATATAATGATTTGGGTTTAAAAGGGACCTTAAATGTCCTCCTGTTCCAACCCTCTGCCGTGGACCAGGACACCTTCCACTATCCCAGGCTGCTCAGAGCCCCATCCAACCTGGCCATGGACACTTGAACAGTGTTAAATTCTGTAAGAGCAATATCTCAGATCCAGGCAAAGTCCTGCACAGTGAGGAAATCCTCACTCTGTCAGTGTGAGGGAAGGTAGGTCACCTCAGTGAAGATTCCACGTCACTATGCCTTTTGTTGGGCAAAGTCTTCTGTTTCACACAGGCCATGCATGGATAGAGATTCAGGATGTGCCATGGCAAAAATGAACCTTTTTTTTTGGCCATTTTAAATGTAAGGCAATTTCAGGGAGGTGTTTGCCTGTTCTCCAAGCAGTAATTGCATCAGAAGGACAGAGAGCAGAACATTCTGTGCTACCTATTGGCTACACAATCCACCATTAGAAGTTGGAAAGCTGAACTGCTCATTTTCTGGCTCCTATAAATATCTGCTCTATTTGGCTTCCAGATCACTGGGAGCAGATGTACCAGATCATTAAGGGAGCAAAGAGGATTTTGCATCCTCAGTTTTTATTGCTGCCATAAATACTTTGGTAGTCACTGCGTGGGGAATCGGACTCTGGAGAGCTTGCAATCTGTATATTAGACATGATCAAGTACCCTGCAGAAACGGGCAGGAGAAAGGCAGGAACAGGCAAAATGGGAATAAAAAGTAAGGTGGTAAGAGTTGGGGAGACATCATGTCCTGTTTTGGCAGTTGCCTGCTGACCACCACGTGTCAGTGAAAGATCTGGTGATGAAAAGGAGTGAGACAGTAGCCTTACTAATTTCTGTGGGGAGGTTTCTCCAGGTGTAGGGCTGAAACAGAAGGGGATGAAAGCACGGTACCATCACAGAGAGATTTAGGTAAGACTAATTGAGTGGGGACATCTGTGAACATTATTTGCTTTTAACAGCAGCATTTCAATGACAAGAACATCCTCTTTCCTGTAGTGGGAGCCCCAGCCATTTGCAGGTGGCCTGCACAACATCTGTGCACCTCTGTACATCTCTTCAGCTTCTGAAGGAAAGTCTGGTATGACTGGCCTGTTTAATCAGTGAGGTGCACACAGTGGAAGAGCATCAGAAGGTAGGGGAGAGGCAGAGGAGAAGAGAATCCCTTCTCCAGTGGCAGGGGATGTTCAGTGGCAGGCTCTGTTATGTGCTTTCCCTTCCATAGGAACAGCTGGTTGGAATTAATTTCTCTGTTCAGTGCTGTTTGTGGGTTTGTGTGGAAGTGAAATGGAAGAGGAAAATTCCCAAAAGGACTGAAGCATTCAAGTATTACCAAGAGAGAGTTTTGTAAAGATTTTATATTCCCTTGATTTCAGATGGGAACACAAGAGACAAGGGTCATCATTCCAGATCAAACAGCCACATTATGTGGATACTTCACTAGTTGTATCAGGAATTAAATGTGTGTTCTGCCTGTGGCTCAGGCATATTGGAAATGCCATGAGGTCTGGGTTTGGAGGTCCATATACTGCTTATACCAGAGGCCTTGGACAATCTGGTTCATTCTGTGGTTTTTTGTAGAGCTTTAGGACTAGAACAATGTTCCTGGCATCTCTTGGATTGGGATTTCTCCCTCCAATTCTATTGCCTGATTCACAGTTCATCATCAGTGACTCCTGTTTCTCTGTCCAACTATTCCTGGGTCTTGAAGTCACAAGTTCAGAACTGAGAATGTGAAGGTTGGTGAGAGAACCCACAATGGCTCATCACCTTCTCTTCCTTTTGGCTTCTCATACCTGACCAAGATTTTAGCATAAAAACCTTGTTGCCACTACCATGCCTAAGGGTTGCAGTTTTTCTAATAAGAGGCTGCTATTGCCCAGCTGGTCAAGACATATTTTTGAGCTCATTTCTGGGAGGTCTTTGAATGATGCTTGGGATCAGCATTATGTCACTTCTCCTTGCCAGTCCCAGCGCAACTTTGAAAATAATACTGGTTCAAGACATGCTGAATGGACAGTATATTTTGAGATGAAAGTCAAAGGTTTCTTAGGAGATCTTGGGAATGCATTCTGGGAGAAAGGCCTACTTCAAGCTCCTAAAGCCAAGATTGATGCATGGTCACAAAAGCACATAATGAGAGAAGATTCTTATCTCAAAGAACTGGTCAAGTAAGTTGGCAAGACTAACTAAAGGTGAGTATAGAAGCAAAGAGGACTCAATTCAGATGCCTATACATAGGTGGGTGCCTAGTGCCACTGGAGATGCCTTTAGATAGCTCTGAGATCCATGTGGAGCTCACGGATATGGCACAGGACTTGCAGGAATTCATTGACTACCAGAACAGCAGGAGGTCAGGTGAGATCCTTGGGGCATCCTGGAAGTCCATAGATTCCTATGTGTGGGCAGCTGGACCAGTCCTTAGAAGTCCTCTAAGCATTATAGAAGTTAATTAGATGTAGACACCTAAATTTAGGTGTCTTGTGAGATAATTCACACTTGAAATCACTTGCTCAAGGTCACAAAGGTAACAGCCTCAGAGTCAGAACCTGGTTTGCACCTAAGTGGATGGAATATGTTGGATTTGGCTCCCCACTAACTGCAGATCACCTTCATCACACTCCTGTGGGAGAGGCAAGGTTTCCTTCTGCTTTACAAGTCTGGGAACTGAAGCAAGGCGGGGCTGAATGACATTTTTGAGACCTCAGAGTAAACTTCATATATAGTATGTGGAAAGAAAATCTGTGCTGGTAAAATTAACATTCTGGGTTTTTTAGCCCACAAGGGCTGCTGTAATCTTCCAGTCCTGTGCTCAGAAACAGACTGCTCAGTACCTCTGCCAAATTTTCCTTCCTGTAATCTGTTCTAAACCTTCCAAACTTTCCTGTGCAATTGATTTCAGGATGCATAAGTGAGGCAATTAAGAAACAGAATCCCCGTGCCAGAAGGAGCTCCTTCCTTCAACTGCTTCACTGTGCACCTTAAGGATTTGTGTTTGCTCTAAAGAGATATGAGTTGGACTTTGTCATGCATAAGAGCTTTGTGGACTAGACCCGAAAATCTGAAAAGCTTGGTTAGGTTTTGAGAGGGCTTTAGTGATGGTTGACTGTCACCTGAAATCACTGTATTTCTCCAGAAACATACATAAGCTGGTAATTGCATATTAGCAAAACTAATGTAGTCATTCAGTTATTATTCTGCAGGAAATTCTATTACTGTAAAAAACATCTATTATTGTGTTACCCCTTCTTGAGAGAGTGCTCATAAAACCATCTGTCATTTATTTCTGCTGTTGGCAACTGAGAGTTGATGTGAATATTAAAATGGAGTAGGGGGGATTGCACGAACCTCCTTGGACTGATGGGCTCAGGAAAATGCCACTGCAGAAATTCAGAGCTTTTTTTGGAGGACAGTCTTGCCACAGAGCAAGGCAGTGCTTCATCTGCTGGTAGTGTGGGCAGTCTGATCCTGTCCTTGAACTTCTCATGACTAGGAGGGACATTATTCCATAAGTGGCTGTGGACCTTGTTTAGCAAGAGTGCAGATGTAAATATGAGCTGAAAAGGGGATTTTTGGGTTTTTCACCTTCCTTCCTGTTCTGTGACATCTGCAGCTCGGACATTTGCATCTTGTTGAAGCCGCATTCACACAGAGGTTACTAGTAATTCTAAATATCTGCACATCATTATGAAGATCTCCATGCATACAACATTTGACAGGTTTGGCTCAGTTAAATTGCAGAGGAAGTGAATTTGATGCCATTCAGGTTTTCCAAAGGCCAGGTATATGCAGGTTTTAGAAGGTGGCAGGATGCCCCAAACCCTTAAATGTGTGCTGGTGGATAAGGTTGTGGTGCCTTTAGTTAAGTTAGATATTTTTGTGGCTTATTGGTGTTGTATACACACACTTTACACTTTTATAACATTGGGGGGGAAAAAAAGATATAAATGGGATATTGGATCTGGGACTGTCCTGCCCTGTAGGACTGGGCCTGGATTCAGTGGATAAGTGCAATAATAATGTACTAATGGGTTAAAAGGCTGAAAAAAGTAAAAAATGATGTCTTAAATTTGCCATAACAGCTTGATGAACAGCAAGAAGCAGTTGTCATTTGTCAAGCAAAATTATTTGTATTAGATGAAACTTCTTAGGTGGGTAAGGCATTTTGATCTATGAGAGTTAGTTAAATTGCTGACAGCTACAAAGAGCACTGCCACAAGAGATGAGGTTTTGAACTTTAGATGTGTACCAGGGCACATCTTCTCTGTATGAAGTGGAGGTAGGAATAGCAGCACACAGGCTGGCCAGATGGATCAGAGGGCTGGAGCAGCTCTGCTGGGAGGAAAGGCTGGCAGAGCTGGGATTGTCCAGCGTGGAGAAGAGAAGGCTTTGGGGGCACCTCATTGTGGCCTTCCAGTGCCTGAGGGAGCCCACAGGGAAGATGGAGAGAGACTATTTCCAAGGGCCTGGAGGGACAGGACAAGGGGGAATGGCTTCAAAGTGACAAAGGGCAGGGGTAGATTGGATATTGGGAAGAAGTTCCTCCCTGTGAGGGTGGGCAGGCCCTGGCACAGGTTGTCCAGGGAAGCTGTGGCTGCCCCATCCCTGGAAGTGTCCAAGGGCAGGTTGGATGGGGCTCTGAGCACCCTGGGCTGGTGGAAAGTGTCCCTGACCATTGCAGGAGTGTTGGAAAAAGATGGTCTTTAAGGTCCCTTCAAGCCCAGACCATTCCATGATTCTAAACCTGCAAAATCTCTGCTGTGGTGTTGAGAGCATCACCACAATATCAGAAAAGGTTCTTCCCCCAGAGGGTGGTTGGGCACTGAACAGGCTCCCCAGGGCAGTGGGCACAGCCCCAAACCTGAGAGAGCTCAAGAAGCATTTGGACAACACCTTCAGACACATGTGGTGATCCCTGTGGTGTCCTGTTCAGGTCCAGGAGTTGGGCTCAATGATCCTTGTGGGTCCCTTCCAGCTCAGGATGTTCTATGATTCTATGGTTCTGTGACATTGCCTGGATATCCAGGTGAGACTGGCCCCCTCCTCATTGTCTTTATCAACTGTTGAAACAGGTTTGTTTTGCTAATTTTTTGCTTTTAGTACAGTTTTGGTTGAAAGCAACATCAAACAGAGGACCAAATAACAAAACCTCCATAATCCAAAAGCCCTCAGAATTGTTTTACTGTTACTGATAACGATATTGTGATAATGATTTTGTGGCAAACACTTATAACATATGCAGGACATAGCCAGGTTTTAAATTAGCTAAAATATGCCAACTTTTAAATCTCTGATGGAGTTTTCTGAGCTGTCACATATTATGCACAACGGAGTTGCTTATTACTATGGCTCTAACCCATGTTCCTGCAATTCCCTCTTTTCTTGACAAGTCACTGAATGACAAACCCAATTCACTTTGGCATTCAGAGCTCCCCTAATACTATTCCAGGGAAGGAGCAATGCTTTTTTTTTTGTTGTTTTGTTTTTCTTCTATTGACTTTTTGCTGAACCTGAAAGCCCTGAGGCTTTCAGAGCTGCCCTCACAGTTGGACTGACATTCATCAACGGGCACCCATTCCTGGGGTGTAAGAGTGCCATGTTACTGGTGCCATCTCTCCATCTGCCAGCCAGGCTACTGAACATCTGCAACAGCACCACTGGGAATACTTCAGGAACAGGGCAGGTTTTAAAAAATGGAATATCTTCATGGTATTACAAAAAAAATCCAGCCTATGTGAACAATAAAATAATTTACCCCAGAAGAAATTTGTGAAATTTCACTTCAACTTTTTATTTTAGTGTTTTTTTTTTGTTTTGTTTTGTTTTTGTTTGTTTTTGTTTGTTTGTTTGTTTGTTTTTTTACCAGGTTCAAAAAGAAGTTTGATGGGAATGTTTGTGTCTGTAATTCTGAGTCTTATACATCAATATAAATAGCACAACAAACTTCACTTAAAGTTACCACATAGATGTAATAAAATACAGTCCATCTCCACATAACAGACAGATAGAAAGGGCCGGTCTGATTTGTTATCCATCAATTCACACAGATAATCACCAAACCTTTTTAAGAACTGGGGCACCAATGCTATAGAAAGGAAACATGAGAAATTCATGAGCAATTAAAAAGCTTTATAGGAAACTCTGCAAAAAAAAGGTGTGTAAAGTTCACTGTCATTGTCTCCTTGAACCTGAATCAACAAAAACCTGGATCAGTAATATGATACCAAAGGTCAGCCAAACCCTCTCCTAAACTGGATTGCCCTTCTGACCCACTGGCCTCCAAAATTCAAAACCTTCCCCCTAAATCACCTTTCCCAAAAGTATCTATTTCACTTCTTTCATAGTTTCCACAAACCAGGGGAACACTGTAGTTGTGCAGCACCATCAACAAGTGATGTGTTTCAAGGAAAAAAAACCACCACATGACATGCCTAATTCCCAAAGCTGCTTTCTAAATCTAATTTTTGGTGTTTTGCCCTGTGTGTAAGAAGTGCATGTGATGTGTCTGGTGACAGCCTCAAGGCAGTGGTGTGAGAAATGGGGCTACCCTCGTTCATTTTATTTTTTCTTTTTTGAGTTCTGCTAATAAACTGTGCTCACTGAAAAAACTTAAAGGACCTATCCACACACCAGCGGCAGGTTCACCTCAGGTGGCCCTGTAGAACCCCATCACTTGGCTTTGAGCTCTTTCTTGGTGGGTTAGGGTTGACTTCCAGGTGCTGGTTTGGCTCCTCCTTGTGGGACTGACTCACATGCACTGCAGTCACCAACTAGACCTGCTGCTGACCACAGCTCTCTGCATTTTTCTATCATGTGGTCGCTGGAGATCATGGAGGGAAAAGCATTGTATGGCTGTCAAACCCCTCAAAATAATTTCCTGTGTCTTTAAATACAATGAAGGTTTTCTCATATCTTTAAAACAGTTAATGTGACTCCCCCAGGGACAGAGGATGGATATGAGGGGGTGACTCCAGTTGAGTTTTCTCTGCCTTTTCCAAGTGAGTGAGTGAGTGTGTGTTCCAGTTGTTCTCTGCTCCCTCATTTGGTGGTTTGGACATATTTTGAGCACACAAAAAGCTCATTGACAGCCCCTTGTGATGGGCTGAAGGAGTGCTCCGAAGTAGACTAGTTTCCAGGCATAATCCTTCATCTTTTGCTGCTTGCAAAGCTGTCATGACACATCCTGAAGAAACCTGCAGAAGAAATGCTGGCCTGGTTCCCACTTGGCCAGGCTCCCAAGCGCGACACTAAAGGTCAGTGGTTCCCTCCTGTGGAATCCCAGTCCTGTTCTGCATTCGTTGCCCTCCTCTTTCCAGTCCCTTTATTTGATAAATCATATGGGGAGAGGCAAGAGGGGGTGGGGGAGGAGAAGGTGATGTAACCTCTGCTCTGGCAAAGTTCCGAGGCGACACCACAGTGCCTCCAGCTCGCGGTGGGTTTTTGGTGGCTGTCACTGGGACACTTGAATAAGAGGCATGAAGATCAGTGCCCCAGAGGCATGAAGATCCACCACAGCTGTGTGGGACCCAACAGGTGATGTACTCACCTCGCCTGTGGAGAAGAAAGCCAAGCACAGCCTCTGCAGCTCCTTGTTTTGCTGCCTCTACGTGGCCCCGGAGTGAGGTGACCAGTGGCTGCATCCCGAGAACTCCCCTCAAGGAAGGGATGCTCAGAGCCAGCTGAGCTGCTGGGGTAAGGCTGTTCCTTCTTCCTGGGTTTTCCTGGTGGTCTGGGGGAAAGGAAGTGGGGGGAGCTGGAATGGATTATTTGAAGGCATGTAAATCCCTGCTGGATTGACTCTGAGCCAGCTGATAATCACTGAGTAATCCCAAGTACTGGCAGATTCTGCCCGGATTACAAGGGCATGTGTCTGTGTGTCAGGATGTGTAGGAGACCTGCTGGGCATGTGGCAGGGAGGCCAAAAAGGGATTTGACTGCAGGGACTGGCTGCAGGAGGGAAATTTGGGGCAAGATTGTGTCTGTCACCTCCATGTGCAGGTCTGTCTCAGGAGATGATGTGCTTTTCTCAACACCAGCAGGAGAGGAGACTGGGAGGAAGCTGGTCCCGTGTATTTGCTCACAGAGGGAACTGGATCAGATGCCTTGAGATGCTGACAGTAACTGCAGCAAAGTGTTTTCCAGGGGAACTGCCCAGTGCCATTGAAAATGTCTCCCTGCTAAAGGAAAGAAGGGAAGAGGAGGAGCATCACAATATATATGAGTATTCTACTTTAATATAATATACTGTAGAATATATACAAGATAAAGAAAAGTCAGTGCATAAGCTGGACCTCAGAAAGGTAAAGAACAAACATAGCCCTGTTAACACTTGGAGTTGCAGCAGTACTGAATTAATCCCCAGCTGCCTTGTAGCACTGGGAATATCCAAGAATGCCTGCAGGAGGATGCAGTTGTGCCACCTGGTGTGTGTCCTCATGTGAATGTTGTGCCCATAATGCTTTAGGAAAAATACTGTGTGACTGATTTCCCAACGTGGCACATGAAGATACTGGGTCTGGTAGTTCACATGCAGCTACTCAGAGTATTTTTTAGAGGTGAAACATCAATAAAATGTCAAAATCTAGAAGTCAAATAGTAAAATTTAATTAATAAATACAGTCTGGAAGTTAAATAACTAATTATTGCAGGGCATTCTCTCATTTTCTTTTTTAAACATGACTTTAATCCTGGTCTAAAATTTCAGTTCCTAGAAGGCAAACTATTTTCTTTCCATTAGCTGTAGTTCTAAGCCTTTGTTTAAGGAGCCTCCTTATTCAAGACTCAGTCAAGGTTAGAATAAATGGGGTTAATATGATCCCAGGGATGCTAATTCTAATTTCTTTCCAGAATATGTCATGGCTTCAACTTGGAAGAAAACTCAGGAATTCTAGAAGTGGGTTCTTGAAAGTGGAGGTAGGTAGAAATGCTGTTTTAAATAGGAAATTCTGCATAAATAGCATGATCAAGAACAAACCCAGAAGGAACATGATCCTCAGAGGAGCCCACATTTTTTTTTCACCAAGCAGATTTCTCCATGATGACGAACTTTCCTTAAGTCTTGAAATATATCTTAGGGACACTGCAGTTGGATAAGAGAAAGGAATGAAAGAAGGAGGGGTTTCCCCTGTTTCAGCAGCTTTCTGTTCAACGTACAAGGGGCTCTGACAGTGCTCTGTTAAGTCTGGAATACTAAAGGAAGTGTTTTTTTTTGAAGTGCATATTCATGTGTCATGGGAAAGCTTAGTAGACCAAAGAGTTAATACTTTGAGGTTTAAACTCCTTGTGATGCCAGTAAAACCTATTATCCAATGAAATATTGACAGAAACCACTCCTCAGTGCTTGACATTTGACATGTTGCAGCGAGGAGACTTCAAATCTTCAGTAGCTGGATGTTCTGCCAATCCAGTGTGGACCCATAGGGCTCTGTGGGATCCCTGGATGTAAGGGAAAGCCACAAAATGCCACCAAGGTAGAATGGCAGGCATGCAGGGTGGCTTTGGCAGGAGGAGGACTGTAAATGTTTCAGGATTTGAATTTCAGAACAGAGTGTAAATTGGAATTCAGGACTTCTGACAAACTCTTAAATACAGAAATGCAATGTCAAGGAGCTCTTGATGTGGCCCTTTACAGCCACAGTAAAGAACTGGAAGGCTTAGAAGGGATGGGGATTGACAGAGTCATGCAGATAGATATGGAATTCAAAACAAGAAACACCTCAAGGCCCTTGGGCTCACCAGTGAGCCAGTGACTACAATTCCATAGAGGATTTCCACAAGGATTCCAGGGCTGGAAGACTGTGAGGGTTCTGGGGCTTGGGACTGGCAAGACAGGATGCAAAGGGAGATGCTGAGGAAGTTCAGCAGAGTATTGACCACAGTGGGAAGAGGAAAGGAAAGCTGGAATGGGAACTGGGAAGTTTTTACAGGTAGAGTGTGTCTTGCCTTCCTGTGGGTGATGGGGCAGGATTAGGAGGAGGTGGTATGGCAGAAAATCCATTGAGTTTCCTTTGCCTGTAAGACTGAAGAGCTGTTTTAGAACAAGAGCTTGAATGCCATTTCCCAGTGACTGCAGGTACAAAAATGAAGGTGTGGAGAATTTCAGATGTCTCGGGGATTGTGTAGCAGAAAGGAAATAACACCAGTGGTTGAAACACTTTATTTAGCAGTAGAGATTTACTCTCCTGAAGAGCCACTGCTGGTTTGGTTGGTTGTGCATCCCTGCAGTGTCTTGGACTGCTTCTTTTGCCCAGGTGTGGGACAGTCTTGCAGCCTGTGGGGAGAACTCCAGCTCATCACAGGAAAGGTCTGACTTCCAGTGCTGCAGTCCCACCCCAAATGTTGTGCTAAAACCTTTTGGCAGAGTCTGGCACGTGGAACTCCAGGGCAGGAGAGGGACTGTGGCACAGCTTTGTAAAGACACGCGAAGCACCAACTCACCTTTTACCATGGAACGTGCTGGGGGAGGGAGGTAAATGAGCATATCTGCCCTACAGCATGGGGGGTGTGCCAGCCTGGGCTCTGTGGTTTGCTTTCCAGACCCAAGGACAGACCCCTGACCACTGGTCTACTCCCCACTTCCAGTTACACTTGTCTTTGCCTCCTCCCTCTTTGTTGTGGCACTGGGACCCGTCTCCGTGCGGCAGCGGTGACCTCTGGAGCTGCGGGGTCTGCTGCTGCTCTACAATCTATCCGTGATGGCACTATCAAGCTGCATGTTTTACGAGGTGAGGGGACAGGATTGGCTCCTAGGCAAGCACTTGGGAAGGGTTTGAGAGCAGAACCGTTTGAAACAACTTTTGTTGATGGGCTTTGGTGAAGGGGGTGGGAGCTGATTTGGCCATGTCCGTGTTTTGCCACAAGAGGGGCAGTGCTGCCCTGCTGTGCCTCCTCCCCATCCCCATTTCTCAATGGTCCTGTCATTCAAAAATTAACACTGAAAGCTTCCCGAGTGAATGAGTTGAAAGCTGAGATCTCCCCATTAGACACAGAATGTATGGAGGTTGTGGAACCTCATTCTGTTTTGTGTCTGGCCGGTGAGGGGACACATCTCTGAGAATGAAAAGCGCCGATCTACTGGGAGGTGTCCCTGCCCACAGAAGGGTGGTTGGGACTACATGATCTTTAAGGTCCCTTCCAAGCCCAAAATTCTATGATTTTCCAGACTTGGGCAGTCCTCTCCAAGAGTCAGTCCAAGCCCAGTGTGGCTTCCTGCAGATGAGAGTGTTGAGGACATTGTTTTCTGCTTGTTCTTAATGCATGAGCCTTTCTGTGAGCCTTTGCCTTGTTTGTGTAGGCCACTGAAAACTTGTCAAGGGAACATGGCCAAAGAGGTTTCAAAAACATTTTGCTGTTGACAAATACGTCCTTGTACTTTGTATCACAATTGTTACATTAACACACAATTCTTTTTAAAATTTTTTTTAATTTTGAGCATCTGAAGACCAGTGTGAAAATGGATTTTCTGTGCTTGGTTGTTCAGTTTTACTGGTAACTTGGTCCAGTTTTGGGCTTTACAGTTAATAGGCAAATGCAACCAGCCAAAACAAAACAGTGTGGGATCTTTGCAAAGGAGAACAGTGTCTTTTCAGAGAGACTCTGAAACCTAGAATTCACTTTCCCTGCTGAAGTAATTTTGAGCTCAGCAGGTGTTACATAAAGAGTTACAAATGTGCCCAGGCCAGGTTTTCTTTCTGAGAATCCAGCAAGGACATGAAGTACTTTGTTTTAGGATTTTACTATTTGCTCAGTTGCACAAATTACATGTATTTTCTAGTCAGTGAGTATATGATTGAGACCCTATTACCTTAGTCTTAATAATATGCAGATCCTTTTGGAACAGATGGTATTGAACAGAAAACTGATTTCTATTGCTTTTTATTTATTTCAGTTCTTGGTAACTTCAGTCTTGGGCAGCCACAGCTACCTGTGCCAGCCAGTGGATTACAGCAGGAGTGAACTGGGAATGAGGGTACAGTTCTCCACACAGCTTTGCCTCAGGCCCTGCCCTCCCATGGCTCTGCAGATTATTTTGCTCATAAAGAGGAATTTTGCATGCCTAAAAGTAGGCTTTTACTCCAGTTTGTTGCTTGTAAATATATTTCACTAAATTGTCTGCTTCAACTGTTGCATTTTGCTTTAGTTGTCTAAAATTAATCGTCTCAGTCAACACAGGCATCTAAGTTTGCTCTTTGATCACTGCAGAGAGGTTGATCTTACTATCTGAAGATAGATGTTTATTGTAGATATTTCAAATCACCTCTGAAATATATGCAACTCTTTGCAATGACTATAAGGATTCTTGGTGATCCCTTTCAACAAGAAAACCAAGTTTTATACCCTCAGCTTTGCCTGACATAAATCTTGCTCATCATTCCTTTTAGCACAGGGGTTTGGCTAAAATGATCCCTTGTTTGGTCATCACAGGGGGGTTCAGCTTTCAGCTTCAGCTTTCCAAAATGCTGCATGATTTTTTTTTTCCCAGTTTGAATTTGGAGTTACGGTGCTTTATTTCCAGATGTAATCAGACTTCAAACTGATGCAAGCATGGATATCACATTTTCATTTTTTCAGACACTTGCCGTCAGGCAAAACAAACAAACAAACCAACCAAACCCAAAAGAATTCCTTAATTTTACCCCTTCCCAGGTGGGCAGGGCTGGCACAGTGCACGGTTGAAAATGTGTTGATTTTGGGTAAAGCTCTAACCGCGCTGCCTTGTGCTGCCCAGCAGATGGCAAGAGTGTGTTGGTAGTTCTTCTTCTCCAACGTCACCGAGCTGCTGGACACGGTAAGGAGGGCTCAGCTCCCCACCGGGACTGGCGCTGGAAATAACTCACTGCCTTGTCAGAAAGGGGCAGGGTGCCAAAAGTTAATGTCCTCGGCTGATCCTGTATTGATTTGCACGGTGCCTTTCAGTAAGCGCCGATTTCGTGGGTGGTGCTCTGCCTGTTCGTGGGAATAAGGCTGATGCTGTTAAAGAAGAGGGCTCAGCTTCTGTAGGCTGCTTTTTGACAGCATTTGGCCTGTAAGAGCCCAGCAGAACTGCTGGATATTGTGCTGAAAGGCTTCCTCAAAAGCCTCTCTCCAGGAGGGAATTGCTGCTGTCTGGTTTGCCTGTCTCCATCCCAGTGGCTGCACATCCTCCCTCCCCAGCACCCAGCACAGCCCTAAGGCATGAGTTTTCACCTGGGCTGTTGCCACGTGGTCCCCCAAAATCTTGGCTGCTGTGCCTGTGTGGCAACAGTGGTTGGATAGTGGTTAGTTGGGCAGCAGAGAAACTGCGAGTGGACAATGTGTCCTGGTGTCTTTGCTGCCACAGATTGTCCCAAACTTGTGCCCTAAATGTTTGTGTCCCATGTGAAGTTGAAAGCTCACCTGAAGGAAGTGCCACTTTTTAAGGTCAGGTCTTCTCTTAATTAAAGATGAACTAACTAAATGACTCAGCTAACAAGAAACCTGTGTCCTGGCCTAAAACTTCACAGCTCTTTGGGGACAACACACTGAAACGTGAATCAGCATCCAGAGCCCTCCTAGGCCCATTGCCAGAGGTTTGGCCCATCCTCTCTCTATTTCCATCAGCAACAAAAGCAGCTTTTTGATAGTCCTAAGTCCCTGCAAAGCAGATTCACTTTCTCTTATGTGTGTGTGGGCATGTGCATGCTGAAATACAGTGGCCTGACACATATTCAGCTGGCAAAACTGTTCTCTTTATTAATTCAAATTCCGGAAGGGTTTGGGCATTCAGTGAAGTACTTTTTCTTTGGGTCATTGTCTAGTACCAGTAAACATCTCACCTCTGCTCTGAAACAAACCAAGTCCAAGCAGCTGTAAATTGTATGGAAGCTCAGTCAGAGTCTCAGATGTGTCCTTTTTGGACCTTGGGACCTGAATCCAAAAACAAAAATCATTGCACCTCTGTGGGAGTAGTCCTGCTTTCCAGTTTTCCCCATTCCAGATAAGATCCCTTGCAAGTGTTGAGTTTCACCAGTTTTTTATCAACAGCAGAGGAAATGGGTTATTAACTATTTTTATAACTTTTTATTGTAAAGTATTCAGTCTAAACACATTGACTCAAGGTTTTCCTTGGTGTGGCTTCTTCCAGGTTTTCATTATTATACACAAGAATGAAGAGCAGGTGACTTTCCTGCACATGTACCATCATAGCACCCTGCTTTTCAGCTGGGTGGGCAGGGCTCAAATACGTGCCTGGAGGACAAGGTATGTAAGAAAACCTAATGTTTTAGGGCTTTTTGGGGGCTGTGGAGGTGGCATTAACAGGGCAGATGGGCTGACTGGCAGGTAGGAAGCTCACCTACTTCCAAAGGTGTGAAAAACATGTGCATTTGAGATGAAACCATCTGCTCGGCTCTTTGGGCTCTTTACACTACTGTATTCACTGCCTCACCTAGAATGAGAATGTGCTAACAGAATATGTCCAAATAGAAAAAGCAGCATCCTACACAAGGTCTGTGTGTATCTCATCCCAAAGCAGCACTCCTTGCTCCCCACTCAGGTGGCCTGGTGCTGCAGCCCAGGTCCTGAATCTCTGTTTCATTTCCTGCTCTGATTGTGTCCCTTTCTGCTCTGGATCCAGAGTGTTTCTTCTTTGTTGCTCCACTGGAAGAGAAGCATCTGAGTCCTAAGCCGCTGTAGATAGACCCTATACAGGATGCTGGAATGTTCTTTTTTGGGAAGCTGTTTCGGCCACATGGCATTGACACCAGAATGGTATGAAATGCTTCAGTCAGAAGACCAAAAATTCTCTCCTCTGCCTTTGAAGCTCTTGTCTGTCTCCAAGTGCTACATATGGGATGGATATATTTGGATGCCCCATCCCTGGAAGTGTTCAAGGCCAGGTTGGATGCGGCTTTGAAAAACTTGATCTAGAGGAAGGTGTCCCTGCCCATGGCAGGAGGACGGAATGAGATGATTTTTAAGATCCCTTCTGTGCTGGTTTAGAGTTAAACAGGCATGAGAAATGAATCCAACTGGGAACGGGATTGCAAGTCAGAATAACAATTTAATAAAAAGAGATCACAAAATGCACTGATACAGAAGGGAAATGTTCGACCCACAAAATCAGCTGTACAGCCCAGCCCAGTGGGGCATGAGTAGAATGGAGCTCACCAACCTCTGTGCTGAGCACCACGTGGCCCCCCTGAGTTCAAAGTAAGAAGAAAGGAAGAAACCTGCTGGTGACAATGATGGTTGCAGTCAGGTCAAGAGTGGCAGTCCCAGTCCTGGTGAGTCTCTGCTCCTCCTCTGGACCTGACAAGAGATCCCAATCCCAAACCCCCAAACTTATCTCTGCTTGGGCTCCGATGGGAACACCTGGTCCCTCCCCCAGGGTGAAGAGTTTCACAATGGGTGATTTACTCTGTGAGGTCAGTCATGGCATATTTTTGGCATCCCTGATGGCCCATGAGCAGACATGACCCCTCAGGTGGGTGTGAAGGTGCTGGTGGCTCCCTGGAGGGGAGTTATCACACCTGAGTCATAGGTGTGAAGACAGGAAACCTTCCTTATCCCACAGGAGTTCCCAAGCATGCAGCCTGTACCCTGAGGGGTCAGGTGTGCTCTGGGCAGCTGCTGCCAATGGTCCATTGTGAGCAGTTCCTGAGAAAAATGACACAGAGGGTTTAGAACACACACCCACCCAGTGACAAACTGACCCTGGCTACTATAACCAGGACACCTTCCAACCCAAGCCATTCAATGATTCTGTGATCCTAAATGCTGAAAGGAGAGGGAAGAAGAGGGCATTGCTTCCAAGACAGAGCCGAGGCCGAAGGTTCATGCATAGCAGCGATATGATGTATCTTGAAAGGATCACCATAGTGGTTATGAGCTCTTCACAGGGTTAATCTTGGATGGGTTTCATGTCCTGTCCATGCTCCTTTTTTCACTCCTCATCCTTCTTTATTGGGATGCTGATCTCCTTTGTCAACCTCTTCATGTATGGCTATTACACGCTGGCCAGCCTGGGACCGCGGGTGCGCCGGTCCCTGCCCTGGAAGTGCTTCCTGAGCATCTGCAGCTGGTGATTAGTCCCATGTCTTCATCTCTGCTTCCCCCTGCTTGGGTGTGATTGCCCCTGCTCAAGTCCTTGTCTGCTGCCCAAGGGAACCACCATATCCTTAGGTGTCCTCATGTCCCACTGCTCTGAATTTCAGAAAGTTAGCCAGAGCAATCCAGTGACCATATATTAAGCCCCAGCTTGGGGAAGGAGAGAAAAAAAAGTCAACCCTGTGGTCTTTCAATTAGATTTCTCCCTTTTACATGTCGTCTCTGGAGCCCTGAAAACACAGCTTGATTTTGGGAGGTGTGGGGAAGTAACTTGGGGAAACTGGAGTTTCAGCAGGGCAGGAGATTGGGAAGCCTTCATTCAGCTTCTTCAAAGAGGAAAGGTTTGTCTGACTGCAGGAGAACAGGTGAGTTGAAGGAAATATGTGAGTTTGATTCTTTCTGCAGAGAATCCCTTTGGATTTTCCTTCCATTACCGTTGAAGAGGTGACAAATCCTGGGAACCCTGTGGTTTTTTTCAAAGATACAGCATAAATGCAATGTTCCAGACAAGGACAACAATTGTAGGAGAGTTATTTCCACACAAAGAGATGTTATGCAAACAAAAAGTAAGCAATTAGCAGAGAAGAGGAAGAGGATATATATATATATATNAGCACAGGTAATAAGTTTCTATTGGTAGAACTCATTGCTTTAAGTATTGAGACAAGTGACTTAATAATATATATTTAAAAAAAATTAATGTTTACATGAATAAAGGCAGTATCTGTAGTTCCTCTCTGTAAGATAAAATGCAAATTAAAATCATCATGACCAAAATAATCTGATTACCACAGGGGAGGAGGAACCTCCCACCTCTAGTCCCCACATTCCAAGATCTCAGTTACTGACCCATGGCAGAGAAGTGGCACCAGGGCAGGGATATGCTCCTGGGCAGGAGAGGCTGGATCTCAAACCTACTCCCTGCAGTAGTGGACAAGCCACGATGTTTGATGGACACATGACACCATTCCATGCTGGGAAAACAATGCTGGGCTTGAAAGGCAAGTTTTTCAGGGATGTCAGGAGAGGCAAGCAGGTGGTGCTCTGGGTTGAGGGCACTACTGGTATGTTGTGATGGTTCTTGTGATGGCCCTAATGGTCAGCTGAGGTATATCTCATGCAGGCTCCCTAATCTGGCTGCTTCTTTTTATCCCTTCCTCTTCCAGTGCCAGTTTATGGCCATTGCTGCTCATTCCTCCTGCAACCTCTTCACAGAACGCCCACTCCCTGATGGCTTCAACACTGCAGTCTTCCTCTACATCCTCAGCCTCATGGCTCTCTTCCTACACTTCTACTATGGGACCTACGTTAGGGGAAAGCAGGAGAAGTGAAATTAAAGGAGATCAAAGAGGACAACCTGATGAAATTGCACATTCCCTGCTGCTTGCAACGTGGTTGCATGAAGACCAGGTATTTTGGGGAGTGTGTGTGAGGCTCATGTCTTGCCTTCAAATACCTTACATTGGAGATAGAAAAGGAATGACAAAACCAGGGATTAAGGAATTGAGGAGCACTTAACTGAGCTGAGGCAAAGCAAAGACACGTAGTCACCAGCATAGCAGGCTTTGTGGTATTAACACAAGAAGGTCTCCCCTTCCATCAGTTTCCAAGGTGGAGCATCCAACCGCGACTCCCTTGTCTGATTTCTTAGGCTGTAGAGAGTTTCTTTGCACTAATAAAAATCTCAGCTTGCTGCTCTGCATCAGGCAGGGCCATGTGGCTCCAGCCTTGTCCAGGCAATGTCCAAGGATCCAGGAACTCCCAGGGACTGCAGGATGCACCCACCTGTACACTGCATCCCGAAGCTCCTGCTGGGACTGGGGTGAATCACAGCTACAGGGCCCTGATGGTTTAACTTGATATTAGCAGGAGCATGAGGGAAGTTGTACATTAAGTTGCCTGGCTGGACAAGAGTTTTCACTGTCCTGAAGTCAAAGGAACCATTATTAGCACTTTCATCCTAAGGACCTAATGCAGGAAGAACCACCATGTACCATTTCCTGAATGCTTATTTGCCTTGGATTGCTCTCATAGCAACAGAGAACTTTTAATGCAAGAGGAATACTTGGCATTGCTCCTTACAGATGCCATAATTTTACTGGAAAGAATAGATTGAAGTTCCCTCTTCATAACTTTTTCCCTCCAATTTTTTATTTTTTTTTTTTTTTTTAATTTTGTATCTCATCAAACATAAAGAGTTTAACAGAACCATAAGCAACCACCTCCACTACCAAATTTTGTAAGTATTAAAAGAAAATGTATGAAGTCAATTAATTACCTAGTGCAAAGCTGCATACCTCCACTGACTTTAACACATCATTTATTGACTTCTTTTTCGCTGCCAAATCAATTGCAGCTGGAATTTTGCACTTATATCCATCTTCAGACAGTTAAAAAGTTTTGATGTAGCAGTGCTTTGAAAGCCCTAAATTCAGATTTTAAACTCTGAAGTGATATTTATTTATTTATTTCACTCTGTTGATTAAAACTGGTATTATAGAGTAGTGATATTTTCAGAGTTGAAACACAAAGGTCTTGAATGGGAGGATTAGAATTAGTAACGTGATGCATTGCCAAGCCAAATCCACCTCGACTGTCCAGAGGACTAGAGCTAGCCTGAACCCTGAGGACACATCATAAATGTCATTCTTTTTTTTTGTGTAGTCTTTCTTCTGACTGTCACTGGAAAAGCAGGGCAGGGCTTATTTTACATCTCTGCTAGTTGATTTTCTTCCTGTCAAATATTTACTCCATGCTAAGAACTAAATAAGTTGGATTATTTTTTGCATGCTAGAATTCTACTTCTGTTGGAATTTCAAGCAACAAACCTCTGGGTGGGTCCTTCATCCTTCTGTTTGGTTAGAAAGGCAGGGAAAAAAGCCCTGCAGTGCATCTGACACACTGTACTCATGCTGAGGGTTCCCCCTGGGGCCTCTCCAGCTTTGAAGACTTAGTGCAAATAAAGCTGTTTGACTGCTCTTGTCCACTTAATGATTTGATTCACTTACAGCCCTCTCCTGCTTAAACCATCGGTACATTTGGCTCTCTAAATTCATGGTGGAGCACAATTTCCTGCAGCTGGATGAATTATCTGTGCTTACAAAGCAACCTAATGCTCTTTTTCCTGTACATGAGGGGATCATGAGTAGGTCTCAGCCACAGTTTCCTCTCACACAAACTTTTTCAGACTGCAAATTTCAAGGGCTTCACTAATAATTTTATGCCAGAGTAGGCATCACATATTTTGATTCTCCTTGATTCATTCATAATCCATAACTGCTTAAAAAATTAGAAATGAGCAGGAAATTTGAATGAGATTATTCAGTGTTTTTGCAAATCCACTCCTTAAAATATATACATTTGCAAACATGCTGTCTAGCTGGTTTTAAAGCAGCCTGTGCAGCTTAATTTGTGTTTCTGTATGACAGAGCTTACTGCAATGGATTTTGGAGTGTGACTAGCCTCATAGCTGCTAAAGAAATACAAAAGTGAGCATCTGTCACCTGAAAACTTGAAATAAGTGCCTGGTCACCTAAAATGGACACCACTGAGATAGTATTTGTCCTACATGTGCAACCTTTGATCTGCTCTTTCTGTCCCTCTTCCCCACAGCCTGAATGAGTGGCCTGATCTTGCAGTTTTGAATTGGCATGAGCTTTCTGTCAGTATGACTTCGATGGCTTAGGATGAAAATGAAGTCTTTCCAGTTGACTGACAAGGAGGGATTAAGTTTGCCCAGAAACACCATGCTTTTCACACAGGAATAGACATTGGTGTGAAGTGAAAGCACTCCAGATGCATTGACACAAGCAAAATTCCCTTGTGACAGTATTTATACTGGCAGTGAAGACACAATTGGATTGGTGTGTCTGAGTGGCACTGCAGGTCTTGAGAGTTTATTCCTTCAGGTTCCACTTACTTGCCTTCATTCTGTTTTAAATAGGGTTATCACACTTGGAACTGTCCACCTGGGCCATCCTGTTGCAACAAGAGCCAAAAAAACCTGAGAGTAAAGGTATGTGCCCCTGGAATTTAACAGAAAATATGGCAGAGAATGAGATTTCTCCTCGAAGATCAAGTCCCTGGAGTTAAAGATTACATCAGAGCAAAGCACTTGGAGTCAACAGGGCTGGAAATTATAAACTGCAAGTTTGGCTGGCTCGTGCTGCCCTGGAAGAGTCCAAAGCTTTGAGGATGAATTGAAAATATCCTGTCGCAGCTGGATTTGTACAAACCTCTGGGCCAAATGCTGATTCCACCAGTATCAATGACAAAGCCTGCAGAGTTCTCTGGAAACAGGCTGGCCCAGCTGTATGGAAAACAACACCTTCAGCTCCCAGGCCTGGGGGGTTATTCAACTCAACAGATGACTTTCAAGGGCACGGTTGTGTGCAAGTCTCCCCCTTGTAAAATGTGGGTCATTCTGCATTCTTAGAGTGGTTTACATGAACAAGATGTAAAGCATAATGAAAGTAGTCTGTTTAAATGAATAGGCTTGATATCTGGTAGTGCTGAGCATCTTTCCTGCTGTTCCAGTCAATGTAAATTATGAATGTTCTGATCAAATTACTTTTGAATTAACCAGACCATTTACTCACTGCTTACTTTCTGTCTGAAGATAAATGAGAGGGATTCTCATTTTAATCAAAACAAAATACAGAAAAGAAAATCAATTACTATTTAATGTTTTTTCCATCCCTATGTGATGGAAAGTTTCCAGAGGAACTTGGGCTTAAAATTGCAAAGCAATATAAAAGGCAGGGACGTGGTTGGGTTTCAGCTATTGGATTTTTTATATACTGTCAGGAAATATGGCTCTGTGTGCTTTAAAAAAAAAAAAAAAAGGCAAAATAATTACTCTAAACAATCTAGCAAAGGCAGAATGCAGCAGATTGCTTTGTACAAAAAAAAATAAAAATCTGTTGATATAGATGTAAAACGTCTACAAGCCAACAACCCTATATATAGAACACTGTGAATTTGCTGAATTCATTAATGAATAACTTGGTGGATTAGGGCTCGGTAGATGGAGTGCTCACATCCAGATGTTTACTGTGATTTTTCAATGGCCTTGCACTTAATCCTCCTGAGCAGGAAACACGAGCCCTTCCCCTGGGGTCTCTCCTGGGGCCTGTGGCAGTCTCCCTCTCTGCCCTGAATCGTCTCAACACGGGATCAGGCTGCTGGGGAATTAACCAAGTGGCGGGGCCACGGATTTGCCTTTAACCCCTTTGGTTTCTCAGCTTCACGTGGTTTCCTCACCATCTGCCACAATGGCACTATTATTTCGTCAACACATGGAGGGAAAAAAAAACACAAAAAACAAACAACAAAACAAACCAGGAGTCACCTCCTGAGGCACATTTGGGAGGTCCCTGTCCCCACCAAATCTGCCAAGGGA
This sequence comes from Formicarius rufipectus, assembly GCA_013399695.1. Taxonomy (NCBI): domain Eukaryota; kingdom Metazoa; phylum Chordata; class Aves; order Passeriformes; family Formicariidae; genus Formicarius; species Formicarius rufipectus. The sequence continues at coordinate 302,987 of VXAU01002761.1, forward strand.
GACACACAGAGTCCTGCTGCCACAAAAGAGGAGGGCTGTGGGCAGATTAAGCCTCGAGAGGCTGGTGTGCATCTCTCCACATCTCAGAATTTTATATTTAATTTTGTGATGCTGCAACTCGCTGTCAGTGATAGGGATGGCCCAAGGGTCAGCATTTGTGGTCACCTTAAGGTGCCCTTAACCAGGTGCACCAGAGGGTGTGTAGTGTGTGTACGTGTGTTTGGGTGAGGGTAGGTGGAATCATAGAGTACTAGAATGGACTGGGTTGGGAGGGACATTAAAGATCATCTCATTCCAACCTCCTGCCATGGGCAGGGACACCTTCCACTAGATCAAGTTGTTTCAAGCCCTATCCAACCTGACCCTGGACACTTCCCGGGATGGACCAGCCACAGCTTCTCTGGACAACCTGTTCCCCAGGCATGTATTTTTCATGTCCCTGACATGATGGCTCTACTGGGCATAAGGATGTGATCCTTGTTTTTTTCCCCATGGAAGATTTGGCAAGGTAGAGTTGTGGACACAGGCTGCCTTTAGGTGAAAAAGAATCTTTAGCTTGGACAGTTGTTTCTGTAAAACTTGCATGACCCTCTCCTAGGTGTTAGTTGATAAAGGGTTGGATTCAGGCAGTCCCTTGATGCTGCCTAACCAGGTAAGTCCCACTTGTCCACCCTCTGGATAAAACCTGCAAACGTCACTGTGGGATATGTCACTAATGGTGCCACATGGAAAAGATGGGGGAGGAAAGCAACACCCCAGTCAGGGGACAGGACAAGAGGTGTTACAACTGGATTGGGAGATCTGAGTGGCAGTGGGAGGTGGAGAGAATGCTGAACTGTGATGTGGATGTGCTGGAGGGCAAGGGACTGATTTCATGTGTGCATGTGAACAGGGTACAAATATTTTTGGCTAAATCACAAGTATGGAGACAACTTCTTTGTCAGAGAGTGCCTGGCTAAAACATTAATAGCACATCTCAGCACTTTGATATGCCTCCCTGTTCTGCTTATCATCCTTTCTCTCTAGTACCTTGGCTTTCTTGGTAGGACTGCTCTTCAAGAAAGAGCTTGGGGTCTTTACACCAAACCCAAAACCAAAGGATAAAAAATAAAAATTGTCCTTTGAAATTCCCTGCTTGGAGCAGATGTTTCTTCCTCTTTAATGTCATCCTCCCACTTTCTCTTCACCCTTTCTCCCCTCTTCCTTTGTACCCACATCTGTAGATAACATAGTAGATTCTCAGAAAGCTGCAAAGAAAGTAGTTATGAGTTACTCAAATGCTACACAAACAGCTGTATTTTCCTGAGATGTCAATTAATAATGCACGTTTTCCTCATAGGGCTTTCTGTGAGACTTTCATCCAAATGAATTTGGGCAAGTGTTTCTTTGCACTTTAGCATAATCCCATCTGCCTGCAAATTCAGGATGTAACACAATACTTAGAAAGGCTTGAAACTTGGGTTTGAGGGGAGGATCTAAATTCATCATAGTCTCTCCGAGGCACTCCCAATTATTCATGAAGGAATAACAAAATGGACACAACCATTTGAGAGGCAGCAATTTTACTAGCCCTCTGTGCACTTTATTCTGCTCTGTGTGGTGCCCACCATCACAGATGTCTGGGGATGCTTCCTCTTAAAATATTATTGTTCCTGAGGCAATGTTTGGAGGGAGAATCACCATTAGAGTACCTGCAAGAGCTGAAAAAACAGAGTAATTTTCCAGTGTGGAAGCCCTTCTCTGGTTAGAATCCCTGATGTGCCTTGGTAACAGATCAGCCACTACCTGTTGGGGTGCACAGGTGTGTCTGTATTTATTGTGGATTTTGCTAATCCCAAGGGGTGTTACACTACATTTTGCAGTTTTGACACATTTTTCCATTAAAGAGCTGTAAATCAGAGGACCAGTCTTTTCAAAGGGCTGCTCTAGAAAACTTACCTGTAATTTTGCTTCTAGGAATTACTTGTGTGAGTAAAGTGGTTCTTTACTTTGCTGGCACAGTGGCAAAACAGGTCAGTGAGTCTGTGGTCAGTTCTCAGAGGTAAATTACAGAACAAGGGAAAATCATCACTTGCAGAAAACAAGTAACACAGTTACACTTTTCTGTTTTGTCACTGCCTTTAATATCTTTGGGCATATTCCACACACAGAGGTAGTGTTTTAAATTAAGGGAAAACCACTACTCACAATGAGTCTGTGTAAAGTACTTGATGGAGCTATGAATACTACCATAAGGATTCAGGAAAAATGTCACTGTAGCGATGCCAACTGGAAGGCAAAATGGTTTTTCACTTCATATTTACACTCGATTTTGTTAGAAACCAGAAACTCCACAGGAGTGGAGCGATATATATATACATTTATGTTCTAATTCTGTGGTATTTATATACATATTTAGTATATTCACCGGTAGACCTTGAATAGAATGGATGATTTCATGGCTTGGATCTGGAAAGTAAGATCTTAGTGTGCATTGTATTACTGAAGTGTAATTGAAGTCATTGTGCAAAGCTGTGATTCCTTTTCTCTAATAAAACGTGAATCTACTGACATATTTCAGACTTGGATGTGGTTTTAGGAACGCACCAGAGGGGAAGAATAGCCCCTTTTGCAAACGCTCACATGAAGGTAGCCTGGTAGAAATGTCTGCTGGCTTGGGAAGCACCTTTTGGAGCTGCACTAATTCCATGAGAAACTGAGGGGAGGAGGAGAGGGGGAGAGCAATCGCAAAGCTAAATAGAAACACCCAATCCCTTCCTTTGTTCTCATTCCACTGAGGAAAAGCGGGAGGCGGGGGTGGGGGCCGACGCCAAGAGGCGCCAGGAATCCCCGGGGCTTTTCAGTTCTGATTTTCATCATAGGTGAGTGTGGGTGTGCAGGCAAAGCCCTCGCTGCGCGCAATCCCTTTAGCGAGCAAATCCACGCGTAGGGGGCTGCTCCGTAATCTCCCTCCGCGGCGTGGGCGAGGTCTCAGCGCCCCCATCTCCGGGCACAGGTACCCCCGGCTCTCGCCTTCCCGCATCTCCGGAGCGCAACCCACGCCGCGAATCCCTCGCAGCGGCACCTGTGGGCATCCCCACGGGGTGGTACCCGGTCCCGGAGCGCATCCCCGCCCCGACGAGGAGCCCCTTTGCGGGGCGGGACGGGGTGCGGGGGGGAGATGCTCGGCATCCCGTCTCTTCGGGGGGATGCTGCCGCTGCCTGCGCGGGGGCGCGGAGCAGGAGGGATTCTCTTTGACGTCAAGCGAACATAATATAATGCTCGCTCGTTCATATCCGGGTCCCCGGGCGGCTCCCCCGGGCCGCGCTCGGCCGCGTTCGGCCGCGCAGTGAGGGGAGGCGGGTCGGGCAGGGCAGGGCAGGGCAGGGCAAGGCAGGGCAAGGCAGCGCGGCCGCCCGGAGGTGGCAGGCGGCGGCGGAGGCAGCGGGGCCGGCGAGCGCAGCATGCCCGCCGCCTCAGACGCTCCTGCCTCCCCCCGCCGCCGCCTCCTCCTCCTCCTCCGCTGCTCCCCATGGAGATCGCGCTGGTGACTCTGGAGAACGGCGGCACCACGGCCATCGCGGGCGGCGAGGATGCCGCCGGAGGACGGGCGCGCTGGAGGGGCAACTCGCTGCACATCGCCGGCCCGCCGCAAATAAGCGACGGCAAGGAGGG
>VXAU01002762.1:6894-55862 GCA_013399695.1 Formicarius rufipectus
TTGTGGCAGCAGCAAACAGGTTCATCTATAGGTAGACATTATTCTTTCATCAGTCCCTGACAGGTGTCTCTCCTGACAGACTTCAGTCCAATGAATAATTTCATGTTAAAGTCAGTCAGTTTTCCTACATTCAGGATATTTTCATTTTTCATCCACGCTCTCAAAAGCATCTTACCCTTGTTCTTTTACCTTAATTGACCGCGTATTTACAATCCACCTTCACCTAAGCAACAACAAAACATTGTTCTTCTTAGAATTTCTGCTCTCCTCTTGTTTCTCTGGGTCCACAAGTTAAGGTATTTTTCTGCCTTTGCTCTGCCTGCAGTGCACAGTTGAACACCTGTTCCACTTCCCCAGTCCTTTCCATTTCAGTGACTGGCAAAACAGTCCCCAATTGCATAGAGTTACTTAATGCAGATGCATTTGCACTATAGCTAAAAGGACAGCAGCTGAAATCAATGGAGATTATTTTCAAGTTCTTCTGCAGAACATTTCCAGAAATACCTGTGCTTGCTCCATGACACTAACCAGTGAAGTTTAAAAGAAAACCCACTGGCAACAACTTCTGCAGCAGGCAGAGGCTGCATCTCTCCATTTAGAAATCTCCTTGTTCTCATTAGTGTAGCTTCAGTTCAGGCTGCCTTAGAGTGAGAAAGCCATTCACAACTGCAATTGCACAGAAATTTCCCTACTACTCCTTCTTTGAAATTAGGGGTCACTGCCAGCGTTTTCAAGAGCGTTATCAGAAAGTGTAGGAAGTCTGGTTTGATTTACAGAGCTTCTTGCTGGCACAGTCCTGTCAGTGACAATAACTTCAGTTATTTCTGCACAATACTTAAGTGCAATAAAGACTAATCCAAAGATAAAACAAACAAACAAACAAAAACCAAAACCAACCAAACAAAACCCAAAACCAACCAAACAAACAAAAGTCTTCCAGGACATCAAGACTTTGTCACTGACACAATAAAATGTAATATCCAGCTTTAACTTACTGTAGATCATTACAATCCAACAAGTAACACAGGGAAAAATCCAGAAAGACAACTATTTGGAGAGAAATAATGCCTTATCATAGAAGTGGAAAGAGTTTCACTGCCTGATCTATTGTCCTTTGTAAAAATATATCTCCTGATTCTGATGTTAGAGGCTTAGATTGTGATTCATATGAACAATGTATAAATACAGATACAAATACTATGGGAAAGAGAAGACCTCCTACATAGGTATTTAGCTTTTTTGTTTTATTTACTGTATTTCTATGAAAATTACCCCATAATATTTCTTTTCAAGACTTCTAGTAGAGTGTAGAAATGATACAAGATGTTAACAAATAACATCTCCCAGCCCCCTGTCTAGAACATTTAACAAGGAACCCTCAAACATAAAGCCATAGTAGGAACAATTGGCAGAAGAAAATACAGTCCCCAGGAAAAACATCCTACATTCAAGAAAATAGTAGGCCAGAATTTTAGCTGTTGTTTAGCAAAATGTCTTCATTCATGGAAATGAATTATGCCTATTTCTTTCACCCAACTGTCACATCCAATGTGAGCCTCAAGAGCAGATGTTTCTCCATTTCAGTAGAGAAAAAGAAGTCCCTTTCCAGTTACTGGACAGGTAATGTAAAGTTCTGCCATGGAAAAAGAGGCAAATGGGTGAGAAAATTTAAACAAATTTAAACAAATTGCAAATTTAAACAATTTAAATTAAATTTTTAAATTTAAATTAAATATTTAAATTCAATATTAAATTTAAACAATATCTGATAAAGATGTTTAACTTTTCTCTAGGTGACAGCACCATCCTCTGCAAGCCATCCCACAGCTGCTGAGTGAGCAGCTGGATCAGCAGTCTCAAACTAGGAGAGAGGAATTTAACCTAAACTTTTCTGAACAAGTCTGTGTGTAATTAAGCATAAATTCTTTCCTTTGTCGAAGTTAATGCTCAGTGGAAAGTGAAAGCATTCCAGCTTCTACAGATCTTGAAGGAAGCTTCGTGGGGTCAAGAGTAGCAGGGTGCCTTGACAAAGAGCAATGTCAGTGTTGGACAGAAGGTCTAGTCCTCCCAATTCTTTCTACTGACAATTCCAGCCAAGCTTGTGTTTGCAGCATCCACTTACTAAGAGAACACAGTGAATGAAACTGGGTTTTGGTGGGGGGGTTACCTCAGTGGCATGTTAGCTTGTCCTTTCTCCAGCTTCCAATTCCTTCCACTGAAATGAATGCTGCGATAAAATCAGAGCTCTCTCTCCTCATCCTTAATAACAGGGCATGAGTCCCAGGTGGTTTCATAGGCTTTTGACTTTCTTTTACATATCTTTCTAAAGAAAAAGGACCTGATATCTGATTTTTAAAAAAAAAAAAATATTTATTTATTTGTGCCTCAGGAGAGCCAGCCTTATTTTCAATTCCTTTCTGGTTCACTCAGGCATGGTGGCAAATGGATAGTCCGAATGCATAGAGCAAAGGTCAGTGAAACATCTGCTTTCCTGCTCTTGTTATTACCAGTATGCTCTTTTCCAGCTTCTGTTGTTCCAGAAATCTTTCAAGCATATAATGGGTAAAGTTCTCTCATATCTGAACCTTCAGCTCCAGATGACACCTCAGTAATTTGTTTCCCCTAGCAACTCATTTGGGATTCTTGACCTTGATGGAATGTGGCCATGTGGCCACCTCATCTCCAGCACTGCAGAGTGGCTGCAAGCAAACCATGACAAGTGTATTTGTTTTACAGCCTCGTGTTGCGTTTAGTGCCTTTATTTTATTAATCCTGGTTTGTTCTGTTTCAGCACTAGTGCCCCATTGCAGGAGATTCCTCTCAGAATTCTTAGTTTTAAAAAGAGTTACACTTAAGTGGCTTGTTGCAACAGGTTGATATAAAGTCACGTGTAGATCTCACAACACCTGCCTTTTCTGAGGGAGGGATGGCAGCAGAGTGTTTCTAGTTGAATCCAAACATCTCTGATGAGTTCTCTATGGGCAGCATTGCTTGCTTTTCAGATAAGAGCTGAGCAATTCCAGCAGAAACTTTCTGAAGATGGTGTTGTGGTAAGTCAGTAGGGCAAAGTTCACATTCTCTTTTATTCCTTCATAAAAAAGTATAACAACCATATAATTAAGGTAGTAGTTTATTAGCACTTTAAATGCCAATGTAGTTTTGCCATTGACTTTAATAAGCCTTAATTTTAACAATGTATTATTTAACATTAACATTTCCCTATTTTTTTTAAAGTAGATAATATTTTTAGGGTGTATAAAAAATATACATTTAATGAGTAAAACTTTTTTTTTTCCTGAAAAAGTGGAGGAACTGAAAATTCAAAGAGAAAAATATTCTGTCAGAAAATCAGAAATTTGCTACTTAGAAATTCTTAAAATGAACTCAACGAGCCAACCAGTCCATCAAACTCCAGCAGCTGATGTCATGTAACAGATTTCCTGTTCAACTAAGGTACCCAAAATACAGACATGATAATTAAATAGATGATAACAGGTCGGATGAAATGAAGCATCGGAATACCATGGGCAAAAGAATTTGTCATGGAGTTTGACTAACAAAGAGGAGAGGATATATCACGTATTGGATGTTTAACTTGCATAAAGCAATAAAAAAAAAAAAAGTTATTAGATTTAATAATTAAAACAAACAAAAAATCCCAGAAAATCTACATATTTTTCTTAACAAGACATTGTGAAAAAGAGAAAAAAACTAGAACTGAAAATATTTCCAACATTATGTGCTTGGTTACTCCATTTGAAAATAACTTGTCTATTAAGCTGATTATAATGAAAAATGTACTTCTGCTTTAAAAGGAGGGAGAATGTATGTTTGCAGGTTTGTATGTGACAGGGAACATATTTCCTCTTCAGAGCTACACCAGGATTTACTGACAGAAAGGGAACTTGGATACTTTCAAGGGGAACTAAATCCTGACACTTGTTAGTGGATAATAAGGTTATTGACGGTTAAACACTGCTTCATGCATGTTTTACTGTGCAGTCCTTAAAATTTCTTTGATTCAAAAGTGGTGGTGAAAATAAAACTACACAGACAGAAATTTAAAAATGAACAAAACCGAAGCCATCGTGTGGTATCCATACCCATAGAATAGAAACAGTGAGCACCCTGTGAAGAGCAATCATAATATAGACTACAGCAGGCAGAACAGCTGGAATGAGAAATCAATTGTTCAGCTAGAAAAGGCAATTGCAATTATTAAATTCTGAGTAATTATTATAGGATAGATTACATCTTATGAGCTTGCACTTTGAGAAATGCTGTGACTCTGCAAGGAAAGCAACAGCAAGGTTTGCTGGGTCGGCCCTGTGCCATTGTTTGGCAAACAAAAGACCCTCTGAGAGTGCAGAGCTTTCTGCCTACACAGCTAAGATGCCTATCCAGTCACATTTTTAAAGCTGACTTGCAAGCAGAAAAACACAATTCCATCATCTCTATACAATAAAACCAATAATTTGTACTTAGTACCTTTCAAGCCAATGGAATTAACATTCCTTATATAAAGTAATTTATACACACATATATGCTTACATAAAATCAGTACCAGCCAAAAGAAAAAAAAATAAAAAATTGTATCTCGAATCTTAACTCTTGTCTTGGCAAGCTGACTCTCCTCAAACACTCTCTTTCTTTCCAAAAAAGTATGTGTGATGTACTGATTCATCAAGACAGTTAATTATCCTGAGTCTGAACTGAGCCAGTGCTTGAATTTCCTAACTTTTCCTCTGTCACAGGAGGTCACCTTTGCTTTTTTGTTGTTGTTGTTGTTGTTTTGTTTTTCTTTTTTGTTTTGTCTTGTTTTTTGTTCTGTTTGTGTTTTTTGGTTGTTGTTGGATTTTTTTTGTTTGTTTGTTTTATTTCACACCCCTGATTACTATCATCTACTCATTATTATTGATTTTAAAAGAAAAAAAAAATCTGAACAAAACGAAGAAAATAAAGCCAAGTAACTTTTTTCCTCATTCTTTTCTAGAGCCACCAGGCTACCCAGAGTGAGAGGAGGATGTTGTGTTTTATACTCACAGCAAATATATCCCTGCTAGATTAACTGGGCACAAGCTCTTTCACAAAAGGGTGCCACATGGAGACATATGCATATGTTCTGAAAAGCACCATGTCATTTACACAGTTCAAGTGGGTGCAGGTGAGAATTAAACAAACACGGGCTCTAAGCAGCCTCTCAGGTTTCCAGGCAGTTAGCAGATTGGCCTGTGGTGTACAGAAAAGGCTATTGTTACTTTTTAATCTCCTTTCAGGGTAGGGAGTTACTGTTCTCCTTCCTGCACTGATAACACACAAATTGCTTATCCTCCAAAGCAGCCCTCACCTGACCACCAACTGCACTCCCCTCTTGCCAGGCTTCTGATAATCTCTTCCCACTTCTTTTTCAGTCGGTTGTGTTTAGCTTAAGGCATTTCTGTGGCCCCATACAGAAGGAGAATTAAAAAGGTCTTTTTACTCTTTTTCTTCCCCCGCTCTCCCCTCCCTGCTTTCCTGTGTTTGTGATGAGAAAATCCATCGGCAGGGAAAGGAAGGAAAACACAGTGATGGCGCCAGCACAACAACTAAAACTCCAATTCCAAATCACGTTGTGAAGTTTCACGTGCTGTGAAATAATCAGAGGGTACAAAGAGGGAGCCAGATTCTTAGGAGAGGAACATGGAGATATCTCAAAATCTGTCCCACGACTCCTCTCTTGTCCAGCTGAAGTCATTTGGCAACAGCTACTATTTATCTTTCTGAAAATAAAACAAGTCTGTTTTCTCACTATCTGTCTCTTTGTCTCCTTTTTTTGCTTCTGGAGTTAGATCACAGTAACATGTAGATACAAATATTGCCTGGTCACCAAAACAGTCAATGAGACATCCTCACCTTGAATGCTGTGTAGTCACCTTATGCTCAAAAAAGGTATAAATTAAATAAATGAAAATAGCTGGAACTTGGGTATCCCCCCCTCTCCACCTGCCCCTGTGATTAAATGGAAGAAAGTAATTGGAATACGAAGAAGTTGCACATGTTTTACTTAGGGAAACTGAATCACAGTAAAATCTGGTCAGGCGTATTTGATTTGTTAGTACTGATGAAATTCATGTGACTTCCTTACTATTGAATAGTCCTTAATATCAAGTATCCCATCTCTGCCTCATGGTGAACACACAAAGTCATCAAGACCTCTGCTGAATCGAATGATCTCTCCAGAAACCGATGCTGTAGATAAGGGACTCATCTTCAGATTCTCAAGACTCACTCCCTGCTCTCCTGTTGAAGATTTTTATTCGGAGGTCTGGGTCAGTGAGGTACAGGAGCTTCTCTCCCTCTCCAACACAGTGGTGCAAAGAATGAGGGGTCTAGGGACAAGTCACAGGAATGATCCCAGGAATGGCTTAGTTGCCTCCCTAGGGTGAAAAGCAAGGATGAAGTGGGACCTCACCCCCTGGGGTTGTTGTCAGAGCCAGGCAAAGCTGCATCACAGCTCCTCAATGTTCTCAGAGCTCCATTTTTGCTGCTTGCCACCCCTGCAATTACTGCAGGCGTGTGCTGAGGTGCTAACTTGGAGTGAAGGAGGATCGTGGCTCATCACCCGAGCAGCGAAGTGGGTTGTAGAAAACCTTCTGTAGGAGATGATTCATCCTGACACCTAAGTTAGCGTGATGATATATTTTTCCAGAGATGTCCCAAGCACTTTACCAAGTGCCAATCTCGTCCTTTGGGAAGATTTCAAATAAACTGAGTCAGACAAAAGTCAGTCTGGTCTCTAGGAAAATATGACAAGGTCAAGGCAGTGATACCCTGTCACTGAGAAGTGGATAGGCATGGCTGGGGCAAGTTGGTATGTGTATGCCTGCATCTGGGCACACGGGTGGAAGGGGGCAGCAAACTCTGTTGTCTTTTTTTGTTCTGGGTCAGACTGAGCTGTCCCAGAACAACCCATTCCTCTCCTGAAAGTATCTTTGGAACATGTTAAATTCTTTCTGTCTCTACCTTGAGGTCCTCTGCCTGAAAAATGCCATCAGGCACTATGAGTCTGGGGAACTGGAAGGAGCAATCTAGGGATGAGATGGACAGGACACACAGTGAGGTCCTTGTACTCTGTGTGTAGATAAACAGTATGACACTGCTTTCCTGTTATCTGTGTGTAGTTAGCATGAGCACCTGCTCCAAAATGAAGTGGCTACTCCTTGGAGGGAGAGAAGCCTGGACCTGAGCTGGCTTCAGCAATGGTCGTGTACACCAGCTTCCAGGACTCACAGGCTGCAGGCTGTGAACCACCATAGTGCTGGTTTCCAGGGAATTACATTACTGCTTTTCCTCATGAGACAGATTGACTGGTCTCTAGTACACTTAAAACACTCAGCAGTTCAGGTCTAGCTGCTTGACTTGCAATGTCAGAGCTGGTGACTCCTAAAAGGTTTCTGGAAGCCAAAGCTGTGTGGGTGTGACAGGAGTTCTGTAGTGACTGTGGAGTTGATCTGGGTTGTCTGCAGCCTCATGTCTTACAAAAAAATAAAGTTGCACCTGGGCTTGCCTGAAATGTGAAACAACGTGACTCTACCGGTATATGAGCAGGTGGGATGCACTGCTTATTCCTGAGTTTTCTAAAATCAAGCCAGCAGGACAAAGTAGAACAATTTACTTGTGTTCTGATATGTAGCCAGATGAACCAGTCCTAGTTCTCCAGCTTCCTTCAGAAACTAATTGAGGAGCATGGTCAGGGCCAGGGCCTGGACATTCTTCTTTTTGACCAAAAGCTGCAACAGCGTGGATAGCCAGTGTACTACTGCCAAGGCAGCTCAAATTCAGCCTCAAGTCCAAACTTTCTTGCAATTCCCTATTTTTTTTTTAATTTGCTTTTAGGTAGCAGACACCATTGATCCCCTTGTAATGAATAAAAAAAATTTTCACACAGTAAAGTTTGCCTGTAATTTCTCTCTTCATTTCCATGTTGATTAAGAACATTTGGGGAAAATGCTCTCTTGTCTTTTCACAATAATTGTCACTTGTCAGAACTCACACATGCCAGCTCTATCTGGAGAACAATCTTATGAGAAGAGGTTGAGGGATCTGGCGTTGTTTATCTCGGGAAAAGGATGCCCAAGGGGACCTTATTGCTCTCTGCAATTTCCTGGAATTTTGTAGGTAGGGGTGGTTCAGCCTCTTCTCCCCGGTGAGGTATTTAAAAGATGTACAGATGTGACACTTGGGGACATGGGGTAGTGTTGGCCTTGGCAGTGCTGGGTTGACAGGTGGTCTCAACAATCTTAGAGGTCTTTTCCAATATAAAGATTCTATGATTCTATTCTATGATTCTATCTGACAACTACAATTCACCTGCAGTAAAGCCAGCACAGTTATTGCCTTAATTAATGCATTTGGCAGTGGTGTAAGTTGCCGCCTCTGGAGCCGGCGCCTCCTCTGAGGACGCCGGTTCGAATCCTGAGGAACTCGCTGGCGCCATCCGGGCGTGCTCAGCCATGGCAAAATGAACCTCAGGAGTAAAGGGGCTGGGGCCAGTTCCGCGCACACTGTGCCTCACCTAAAAAATCCATTGCGCAGGCTTATCCCAAGATCTTCGTTCGCGAAGTCCAGCCAACAACAACAACAACAATGCATTTGGCAGTACCCAGTCATACAGTTTCATGTTGATATGACAGTTTATAGAATGCAAAGGTAACTGAATCACAAGCATCAGAACGATGCGCTTAAACATAGGTGATTTTAGCCAAAATACCTGTATTACATTTCTTAATTAGAAGGTAGGTTGGATTAAAATATATTCCCTAGTTTTGGGCTTAATTACTTTAAAACCAGGGTTTAAAATCAGAGACATGGACTATGTAAATATGTAGGCCAAAGACTAATCTTACTTATGCAATCTTGAGAAAGAAAATAATGAGATAATAATGGAATGTGAATAGGCTGTTTTAAGAGTTACAGTAGTTTTCATTAGTTCTCTGAGACAAAAAATCTCAAAACAAAAAAAAATAAAAAAGTTATTTGGCATTCTTACCTGTTTTTAAGTAAAATATTTTGAAGTGCTTTTTTTCTTCATTTTTAAATATTCAAAAGCTAAAGCTAAAATAATATCACATGTTTTACACTGGGATTAAGCAAAGCAAGTTAGCTCATTTCAGAGGAAATTTCCTAAATGCCTTTTTTTTTTTTTTTTGGTTGTTGTTGTTGTTGTTTTTTATTTTTTTAACTCAAACTGAATAATTATTTTGATATATTATTCTATATGGGGTGACCTCACTGCTCTCTGCAGCTTCCTGAGGAGAGTGAATTGAGACAGAGGCGCTGAGCTCTTCTCCCTGGTACCCTGTGATAGGATGCTTGGGAATGGTTTGAAGGTGCATCAGGGGTGGTTCAGACCTCAGCATTTATTCAGGGAGGGTGTTCAAACACTGGAACAAGTTTCCTGGAGAGGTGCTCCATGCCCCAGCTCTGTAGTGTTTAAGAGGCAGTTGGACAATGCTCTTAAGAACATGTTTTAACTTTAGGCCAGTCCTGAACTGGTCAGGCAGTTGGACTCATCAGGAGCACGACTGTAGGTCTCTTCCAACTCGGTACATTTAAACTTTTCTATTCTATTCCATTTGATTCTTTCATTCTCTGTTGTGAATGGTTCCATGAAATCACTAAGAATGTCCATTTCTATACATTCCTTTATCCACAAAATTCTACCATGTTCCTCAACAACATTTCCTTCAATACAGTGGCCTTTATAGAGTGATATCTTAATGATTTAACAGTATCAGAATATTAAACAGCACATATCCTTCCTACCACAAAAAAAAAAAAAGTTAAAAAGCCTATGTATGGATAGTGTTCTAGTGTATTCTTGAGATACCTACTGCTTATGCCAAAACTCACTGAAACAGCCATTTAGTTTTAATTTTGTGGTTATATCTAAGAGATGGAAAAAGATGGAGTGCTTATTTATTCTAAGCACTTTTGTTGATGACATACTGGTTGCTATAAAAGCTGAAAAGTCAGATCAATTTTATGAGCAATTAAATGGGGTCTGTCCAAAGATAATTAATTTTATGGTAGAGGTAGAGCAAGGTGATGCTATCATATACTTATATCCCTGATGATAGGAGGAAAAGATAGCTCACTGGCTATTAAGTGTTTCCAAATGTTCATGTTCCAGAGCATTATTTATATTTCAAGTCTGTTCACTGTTTTGCTATTAAATAAGTTCTTCTCTTCTGGATGGTTAAATGTGCAATTTATTCATGCTCTAATGAGTATTATGTATACCAAGGCCTTTATGAAAATTAGCTATTCACTTAATAGACAGTGGCTATCTTCTGTTCATTAACAATGTGACCAACAGATGTGTACTAGGGAAGGTAATAACTCCCTCAGTTTTCCAGAGCAGATGAGGGAGGAAAAGGCTTATAATGAACTATAGCTGGTTTTCTTAAAGACCGAATGTGGAAAAGTTGAGAATGCAGTTAATTACTTTTATAAAATATCACTGAGATATTCGGCAAGAGGTGTAATTACATTATACTCTCAGAGAAGTAAAGTCACCACAGTTCAGAAACGAATAGGAGTGAATAGTTTGTCTGAACAAGATTAGGAAAATGAGTTCTAGGAGTGTTTTGTTGCAGCCTTACAGCCAGCATTAAGATTTACATGTAAGAAAATCTTGAAAACTTGCAAGGAAATTATGAACAAATGCATCCTTTCAAACAGTCATTATCACACACACTGTCTATTCAAAAACCAAAGCTAGTGTAGGTGTTAGTACCTGGGCAACCTGAGCAGACACTTAAAGATCTGCATTCCTTTGAGGATATTGTTGAATTGGGCATCTTAAAAAGATTTTCTGTGGAAAAAAATTCCCAAATTTAATTGACTGTTACATGAAAAAAAAAAAAAATTTTGCTGGTTCAGAAAAAAGATGTAAAGGTGCATTGTAGGGTGATGTAATGTCCTTTATTTGCAACATCAGTCAGGGAAAATACATGTTTCTAATCCATATTAATTCTACTTTTTTCCTGTTAATGTGTTTCTTACTCGCTTCTTTGACAGTCATATAAGGTTTTCTTGGTTTTCACTGAGGGGACTTTCTGTGCCCTTTACTAATCCTGATGATTTTTTAATCCTTCTTTTTAACTTTTTTTAACTCTTCCTTGAGTTGTTCTTCTGGAGAAATATCCCACCAGTGCCACATATACCTGAGGTGAGATCATATAGGAATAGGCACTATGAAGAACACAGACAGGCACTATAACATGATCTGAAATGCTTCAAACTTATTTTTAGTGCATTGTAATATTAACATTTTTACTGCAACTGAACACAGAGGAGAGATCTTTAGAGCTGTCTTTGTCCCTTTCTTCATCCACTGTCTTGAATGCTGCAATGTTTGAGAAGTGATTTAAGAGTTGCTTGTGCCTTGTTATTTTTTTTTCAGCACAGAATTTCATTTGCCATTTAATAAGCCATTTATGTAAGATGAAGTCCCTCTGAAGCTCATCAACAGGCTCTTTGTCCTTGACTAAGGTTGTAAGAATAATTAATATTTTGGTCTGACTGCCAAACAAAAACTGATTAGCATTTAAACAAGTATATAAATGTTTCATTGTTTCTTTCCAAAATGAAAGCCTAGGTTGAGCAGGTTACTGCACTTGACAATACTCTCATGGTACCTCAGATGAAATACTCTGGTGCTCACATACTTTGAGGAGTCAAATCAATAACTCTTTAGCTACTCAAAACTTCTGGGACAACTGACAGACTCCAATAGCCCAGTAGACTGAGTGTCCACCTAAGATGTGGAGAAGGGGACTTTGTGCCTGCAGAATGGGATGATTGTGACCTTCTGGTTACAAGGCAAGCCAAGACAATGCTGTTGATAGATTTTAATTCTCCTGTGGATGTTGGTTTACTTTTCTTTTTAAGCTTTTAGGACAAGAATTTAAATCTGATGCATTCTGGTAGCTGAAATTTAGACATCAGAACGTGCTTCTGAAACAAGATGGAGTGGTGTCAGTGGAGGTGCTTCCAGTGGTTCACCTTTTGGCTAAGCTCGATGATTAGAGTATTCACATAATTGTGCTTCGTGTAAGGGAACTAGAATAATTAGAGTATTTCATTTCATTATGGCAAGTTCTAACTACTGATTTATTGGGAAGAAAAGTTGTCAACTGTTTGACAGTCTAGTTCTTCAGACATTTTTTTCCAGAGTGTTATAATCTACACTTGACACTGCAACTGTGAAGAAAATCAGCAAGAGTTTGGGCAAAATAACTGTTTTTGTCATGTATTCCCCTGTGATTTTTTTTTTCTTCTTCTCCTTCTACCTTCCTATCATCTTCAACTTTTTCTAACTCATCACCTGTGATTGTAATTACTGAATAGACTAAGCTCTGTAAAAGCCAGGGAAGTTCATTGTTAAGTCCTTGCCATACTGAAAAATTACTATTTTATCCTGTTTTTCCCACTCTTTAATCCAGTCCTCTGCCTAATTTCAGCGTTGCACCTCCTTAATTGTTTTAAAATATCATGTAACAAACCTTGTAAAAATATTCTGCAAATCTGAATTAATTATTCCACTTCATTTATTAATTGAGTAAAATTAAGCTTATGAAAAGTGAAAGGAAGTTTGTAAAAAAAACAAACTGTGGTCAATTTAAGTCCAATTTAAGAGCTATTTCAATAAAATAGGCCAAAGTCAGTGATCATTGGGCCCTAAGATTGCTAGGTACTGTTGGGAAAAGGATCATTTATTTCCATGCTTGGATTTCCACGATCAATCTGATTTGCTGTATGAAAATTACTATGTTCTGAGCAATGCAAGTAAATATTTAAGAACTTGAACAGTTAATTGCTTGTTTATTTCAAAGGCAACTGGTGGTAATTTAGTCAGGAAGGTTTATATGTGCTGGATACATGATGGTTTACATGCAGTGCACTTCTGCCAATGTCTGCAATGATGTCAGAGAGGTTATACAAAAACAAGAAAAAGCTGTTACGGGACCAGGACCTAAACTGGTGAGGGTGGTCCTGATTCTTTCAAGACAGATACCCTGGGAAAGCTCGAAGTGTTTCTAAACTAAGGTATTTTCAAAGTGTATCAAATATACAGATCAAAAAATCTGAGATATCCGTAAGGTGCTACCTGTCACTTTTCATTTAGAAGAGCATCTTGAGTGCTCCATGAAGTGCTTTTCTCTTGTAATGCAGTGGTGAGAGCACTGACCCAGGGTAGGAAACATCCACCTGCCACTTTCTACTTTGTTAAATGGAACTAATTCCCACCTCCCTCAGCTCCAGTGAATACCCAGTGGTGGTGCCTGAGGGAGGATGAACCCTCCATATCTTATCATGCTGCTTCCTGGCAGAGCTTGAAAAAGTTCAAGATCAATGGACTTAAATACACTGAGGGAACATGACTGTGTTCCCTGGTAGATAGGATGTTCCCATGAAAGAACAACAGAGTTTTTCTATTTCCAAAATAAAAATGCAAACAAGAATTAGAAACGCAAAGAGAACAGTTGTAGGATAACTGGCTCAGTAGGTCATGCAAATGGGAAGATATTTCTCAGGATTATCCATGTTTACAAATCACCACTTTGAAGTGCAAGCCTAACAGTAACTTCATCCCGTAATCAGAGGGAGATCCTTAAAAGATACCCATCCAAACCATGCTGTCAGCTATGATTCATGACCTTTGATACAGCAGGTAAATTAACAGAAAGTGAGATTTATTTAATGCTATATAACAAGCCTTGGGGTTAGGAGTCCAAGCTCTCTGACACAGTCAGCCTTAGTCATTAGAAGGAAGTTATTTCAGTAATGAATTATTACAACCTCAGGAGTACTTTGGTCATGGTTCATCACCATGGTACACTGAGGACCTTAATGGTGTCTTACAATGTCAATATGTGCTTTATTTAAGGTTCATATAATTTTAGCCAGTCAGAAAGGATAAAACTCACCCCTGTGCAGCAGGTCAGAACGTGGTCTATTCATCTTTCTAGTCCCACATGAGTCCTCAAAATGCATTTTAATTGAGATGGAAGTGACACATAAAGCTTCTCTGAGGCCTTTTGCCCACAGGTGGATTTCAG
This sequence comes from Formicarius rufipectus, assembly GCA_013399695.1. NCBI lineage: Eukaryota > Metazoa > Chordata > Aves > Passeriformes > Formicariidae > Formicarius > Formicarius rufipectus. The sequence continues at coordinate 21,000 of VXAU01002762.1, forward strand.
CTGTGAATAGGAAGGCACCGATTTGCAAATAAGTTATTTGATGGGAAATTTTACCATCAATCAGATCCTCTAAATGACACAAATAATTCCTCTAGCCTTCCCTACAATGTCTGAACCTTGTCCTCCAGTATAGTTTTAGACAAGTAAATTTCATGGAAAATAATGCCAGAAAAAGAAGAGTAAGAATGGAGCAGAAGATCATTTAGATGAAAGAATTTGGTTTATCTAACTTTAGGTCAAGGAATTCGACATCAGGCATCAACCTTCTGAATGACGGCTAGAAAATTAAATTTCTGTTAAGTGCTTAAATCCCAACACTTTTTCTCTGTGTTCCATGCCCTTTCCTTTCTTTGTTCTTTGGCTTGGTAATTGCCAGGGTTCTGCAAACAGGGGAGTTTTCAATATGTTCTTGTATAATACAAAATAGTTCAACCTGACCTTCTCTGTTCAAAAATATTTTTCTTTGTNCATGTAACATTTTTAAGATGACAAATTGCATTCCAAACAAAATTTTCCATCATAAAATAATTGTGTTTTTATTTTTTCATTTTCCATAAATTTTTGTGAGTTTATTCTTCTTGAACTGCCTAACAATCCCTTAATTGCCCTAGTGTTTAAAAAGTGTATGGAAATGTCTGCTCCATTGTGGTCTTCAGTGCTCAAAATCACATTACTTTAAAAAAGCAAACAAACAAATCTGCCTTTTTTATTGTATTTTAATGATATATTAAAATAAACACAGCTATTTTCTAGCTCAGTTTTATATAAATAATACCTTTGTTCTGAGTCTGCTGTTTTACCAAGAAATTAGTAATAACGAAACCATGAAAGACTAGCAAACATTCTGAATTGAAGCACATTGACAGGCAATTCCATTGCTCCACCAGGTTCCACATATGCCTGCTGGACTCCATCAGAGAAGTGAAACAGGAGCTTCATTCTTTATATTTACTGAACCCTGTGAAATCAATAGTATTTCTTCTAGAAGAAATGATTACAGGACAGCCCAAGTATTTGGGCAGCCAAAACCCAAATATTTTGTATATACATGCATCTTCTGCCTCACTATTAATAGTGTTAAAATGCCCTTGGGCAGAGATACAAACCCTCACTTCTTGTGCATTTTCTCCACAGAATTTCCCTCAAAGCACTGTACAGTTGACTGTTTAGCACTTACAGATGTACCTGGGATAACAGAAAGGGAGGGATGCCGGCCTTTAGCGGATTTGAAGGAATGCAGAAGTGCAAAGATAAGGTTCTGGTAAGCAAAATTTTTCCATACATGCCCATCACAAAGTAGTATGTTAAAAACAGTATAACCAGAAAATTAAAAGTAGAACATCCAGAAAAGGCAGTTATAGATAAATTTGAGAGTCATGAAAAAGAAATCTTGAGGTTTCAACTGTTCTGTTGTACTTATTCATGTGAGGCAGCAGTCAGTTCCTATCACAGTCTTTAAGGTTATTTTAAAGCTAAAGGGATAAACCAAATGAAGTTCAATCTTTAGGATCATGTGTTAAAAGGCCAGAAGGCTGTTCTCATTACTACAGCTTTACTATAGCAGAGAAAATAAGCACAGCAAGTCCATTAAAAAATGAAAATCCTTATCAGTGCATGAGGAATATGTACCTTTTGTTAGTTAGAATAAGTGTGCAGTGCGACCACTAAATGTTATTCAGCAGGACTATTGCTCTTAGTATATATGGCTATAGATCTTCCTGCATGATCCTTTTTCTTTTTCCTCCCATAAATTGCTTTCATGTTATGCAATTGTCCAGGCAAGTTCTTTAGACACTCAGAATGACAAAGGTAAATATGAAATCTTCCATTTCTACCTGTGCAGAACAATAAAGTGCTAGCTGCAATGAGGACTTGGTGATTTAAAACATGCAGGAAATTCTTAGAAACTGAAAGGTTTAAGCCTTTCTTGAACTTTTTTCCTCCCAAGATGCTCAGTGATGCACAGTTATCGTGGATAAAGTATTGATTGCAAGAAGTAAACTTATACAGAATTGTAACTATTCTACATGGTCTTATGGTTACCAATACAGGGCTGGAAGCCAAAGGGAATGAGGAATGGATTTCCAAACATCTCTGATTTTCTCAGGGGACTTTGAGTTTAAAATTAAGGCAATTAAGACAACTGTCTTAATTTTTCCATCTATTACAACAGGATTATGAAGATATGATCACCCCAATGCACTTCAAACTTTCCTCCAGGAAACCAGTGCAACCCGAACAAGCTTTATTTGCTATTTGTTATGAGACTTTAACATTTCATGCAGGAAATGCCTCTGATTTCAGTAAGCTTTAGCAAGGGTCTCATGACTTATACATACGTCACTCATTTTCATTGGAGTCACTACTCTCTGCACAATTAATTTGTGGAAGGATTTGTTTTCCTTCTGCCAGTCTGGTACTTTTCCTCCCTCTCACTAGTCGAGAAGTTTGAACTCTTCAATCCTCAATGTGTGTTCATTGAACAATAATAAAAAATTCTTTTCTTGCATTGTTTCAATTCTTCTTAGTGTTTTTTCAGTTATTTTTCCAAGTGCAATGTTTAAGTTGGCTTTTGGAGCTAAGATGCTTGGAAACTACTATAGATTACAACTTTAAGGGAAGTACTCCTGCTAATTTGTTTCCATATAGAACTTCCATGGAATGGATATGTGAACAAGAACCACTCTCCCTAATATCCTTTAACTAATTTCAAAGTAGTCAGATTCAGTTATGAGAGGATAGTACATTCACAGTTTTATTCAAACATGTTTAAACATTCACATCAAATCAATTGGAAAAGTCTTCTTCAAACTCACTGAAGTTGCGAAGGGTCAATCAGTAACCATTATTTCAAAGCATGTAGCATAACTAAGCATAAAATATTTTATACCTCTATTTTATGCCTACTAGCCTACAGCTAAATTGCAGTGACAGAGTACTCAAAGGCCTATCAGTTATTTTCAAACTGTTATAAGTTAATTTGGCTAAATGCAAACAAATTTTAGATTAGCGACCACATATTTTGTTACGTGGCCCTGAAGTTGCCTTTGATTCCAGACTACCAAAAGTAAAGAGAAATAAATATATAAAAGCTATTATGCTGACCAGGTTGCCCAGAGAAGATGTGGATACCCCATCCCTGGAAGTGTTCAAGGCCAGGTTGGATGGGCTTGGAATAAGCTAGGATAGTGGAAGGTGTCTCTGCCCATGGCATGGGAGTTGGAACTAGGTGATCTTTAATGTCCCTTCCAACACAAACCATTCCATGATTCTATGATTCTGTGATCCTGAATGCACAGCTTAACACTTGGACAGTTCTAAAGATGTGGATAAAGAACAACCATTATTTAAAAGAAAACAAAAACAAAAACAACCAACCAACCAAACAAACAAAAACAACAAAAACCCAAATAAACAAACAAAAATACCAAAAAGAAAACCAAACCAAACCAAACTGACCAACAAAAAAAAAAAATTGGAATAGAATGTTAAGTTGGTAAACTTTTCTTGCAGGAACATATATGTGAGAAAGATAAAGCTAGATCCCAAGTTTAACTTCATTCCTGAACATTCTACAGTCTCATTGCAGTGCAACTAGCAATATTTGCTCTACTATGATACCAGTAGATCCCAGCTAAGAGTGGGAACTCCATTTGTCTCAGTCTTACAGAAGCATATTTAAAAGGATTGAATATAATCCTTTCTAAACTTGCACACAGGACCCAAAGCCTGAGGAAGAAACACTACTCACAATTTCTTGAAAAAAATAAATCAACCATGAACCCATGACACCAAAGTAGAGCCAGAATCTCCACCGTCTTCACTACTACAGCCACCCACTCCAGCAACAAACAAAACTCCATCACTTTTCAGGCAATCTGCTGACACCACAAAGATGCTGCATCCACTGTAAAAACAAAGAATCAAAGACAATCAAGAAAATTAGCAAAAGAAAGTAAAAGAAGTAAAGAAACAACACTGGAATTGAGACTTCTGTGCTGCACAGATGTTAATATTACAAGAGAATAAGAGTAACATCCAAGGAGTACTAAAATGGTTTTCTACAAATAAATCAGGTGACTGATTTCCCTGTTATTGTATTGACTAAACTAGAGAATGACATCCTCAGCAGAGAATCTGCTTATGATGATGCTGAAAAAATGCCTGTAAAATATTGGCACACTTTCTTTATTTTTTCTCCTCTGCAAACTTCAATCTCCTAATCCTGTCCAGAATTCTTCCTTATTTTTCTTACCTCTCTGGTTTTCTACCCAATCTTTTGTTTTTCTCATATCCTAGTCATTCTGCTCCATTACAGCTCCCTCACCCTTTTTAAGATTCATGCCAAATTTGGCCTTTTAACCCTTCCAGTCTCTCACACTGGTGCTTATTCCAGCTTCTAATAGTATCAGCACAGGTTCTGTTAAGAGACAATCTCAGCTGTGATGCTTCAGCATCCTGAAATGATGCAGGGGGATTGCAATGCCATATCTGTCAGGGCCTGCTGAACAACCTTGTGGGCAAAAATGAATCCTGCTGAAGGAGCTGGCTAACCATCCATTGGAAAATAATTGAGAAATGTGAAAGAGAAAAAAATACTGAATATCTTTTTTGTTGTTGCTTCTATGTGGCCATCACAGGTTATGTCTGGAAGGCATGATTGAAAAAACAACAATTAAAAAACAAACAAAGAAACAAACAAAAACCCAAACAAACAAAAAACAACAAACAAACAAACAAGGTGGTGTTTTTTGTTTTGTTTTGGGGTTTTTTTTGTTTTGTTTTTTTTTTTATTTTATTTATAGCACAGAAAAGAATGGTCAAGGCAAGCTTATGGTTTCAAATTGAGAAGCTCTCAGGAGAGGTAGCATTTTGGGTTTTTTCCTAGTGCAAGCACCCACAAGAGTGCATGCAAATTTTGTCCTCCTCTTGTTATCCAGCACAGAGGTGATGTGGACTGACTCCTACCAGATGTTACTGAATTTTGAAATTTTCCTTTAGCCCAACATGAGATGGCAGTTTCATTGTAAATAGCCCCTTGCTTTCCAATTAGCTCTGTGAGCAACATGGAGCATCATGAACAAAAGTTTCTGCTGGCAGAAGTGGTAGGAGAAATTCCAACAAGGAATTTCATCCTTGATGTGCCATATTGGATGAAAGTCTTACCAAGGTCTCCAGAAAACAGACTAAATACCAGTCACTCATCTAAATCATCTCCTGTGGCTCCCCTCATGCCTACACATGTCCCATAGTAATGAAAACAGACACTGTTATTTATCCTCTCAAGGTCCTACTTAGCCCAAATTGTAAAACCTGCAGCCTGCTTGTTACCCAAGTCTTTGACTGAGAACCAGGATTTGTATCCCAGTGAGGCCTCAGTTTATTATTGTGTTAAAGTAATAATAGATAAGCTGTTGCATTCAAAAATTTGAGCCTTGATTATAAAAGGCAGTGATCTCCCTAAAACCCCAGAGAGCTATTTTGTTGTTCAGGTTTTAAAAGCAGATGTAATTTTAATCCTCCATTTCAAAGTGATGTATTTCAAAGTGATGTGAAAGCAATCAGATCACAGAAAATGTTGAGTAGGAAGGGACCCATCACTGTCATTGAAGTGCAACTCCTGGCCCTGCACAGGAAACTCCAAGAATCACACCACGTGTCTGAGAGCATTGTCTAAACACTTCTTGGACTCTTTCAGGCTTGGTGCTGTGACCACTGCCCTGGGGAACCTGTTCAGTGCCCAGCTACTCTCTAGGGAAAAAATCTTTTCCTAATATCTTTCTTGTTGTAACTTCAGGTGTCTCCCTTGGGTGGGTGCTGTCACTGGTCTCCAGAGAAGAAATCAGTGCCTGGCCCTCTGCTTCCCCTTACAAGGAATTGTAGACTGTGATGGGATCTCCTGTCAGACTCCTCTTCTTCAACCTGAACAGACCAAGTGACCTCAGCTGATTCTCATGTGGCTTCCTCTGAAAGTCCTTCACCATCCTTTTGACCTCCCTTTGGGTTCCCTCTAATGGCTTTATACCTTTTTTATATTGTGGTGCTCAAAACTGCCCACAACATTCCAGGCGAGGCCACCCCAGTGTAGAGTAGAGCGGGACAATCCCCTCCCTCTCCCAGCTGGTGATGCATTCCCTGATGCCCCCCAGGACAGGATTGCCCCCCTGCCTGCCAGGGCACTGCTCACTCATATCCAATTTGCCATCGACCAGGACATCCAGGTTTTTTTCCAGCATTGTTTTCCAGCAACTCATTCCCCAGTCTGTACAAACATCCAGGGCTGCCCCAACCCAGCTGAAGATTTTGCCACATCCCCTTGTTGAGCTTCATTTGGTTGGTCATTGCCCCTCACTTTATTTCACTGAGGTCTCTCTGCAGGCCCTCTCTGCCCTCAAGGGAGACAACAGCTCCTCCCAACTTAGTGTTGCCAGCAAACTTACTTCCTATTCCTTCAAGTCTTGCATCCAAATCTTTATCGTAGACATTGAAGAGAACTGGGCCAAGGATCCGAAACAAGTCTTCTATCATCTTCTTAAATATCTCAGTCAAAATTTCACATGTTGTCCTTACTTTTGATGGAATTATATCTTGGAAAACCCCCAAATCTTTTTACATATTTCATATGTCTGAAATATTCCTGTTTATTACAGTTGGTCCCTGATATACTGAAACAGTATGGCATTTGATTCCTTTAAGTACTATTGCTAAGATTCAGGTCTCCCAAGATTTAAATATTTAAATAAAAAATGTTTTAGTTCAAGTCTGTCTCACATAAACTGTTATTGATAAGAGCACAGTCACACACAGCTGATTGTCACTCAGGTGTTTATGGAGGCAGAAATATAAATCCCATTCCTCCTCAGTGTTAATCAATCTTTGTCACTCCACCGAGTTCTTTTATCTGTTAAGCTCCCCTGTGGCTAGGAGAAAGGAAAAAAAGAATCCGGTAAATGGAAGCCCTGCAGCCCAAACCAGCAGACCGAAGGAGATGGGAATACAGCTGTGTCTGGCAGCTGCTACTTTTCAGGCGAGCACAAGTCATTCAAACACCTGCCACTGCCAAAGGTGTGCTGGCCCCTTCCTCCAGCACACCAACAACTCTCCTCTATGACCACCACTTCTTGGAGCCCAGCGTGTCATTTTGTTTGTTCAAACCACAGTGCACATCACAATCCAGATTTATGTCTTTCCTTGCCCTTCTCACCACTCTTGCCCGAGCCAATCCCCACCATAGGCACTGTCAGAGATCATCCCTGCTGACTCTGATCTGCCAGCACAGACCAGCCCTACAAGAGTGAGCCAGGAAGGTGATAATCCATCACAGGTGTCCCAGGCACTATTCCCATTAAAGACTCATCTGTCTTTTGACAGGTCTAAATTATATCCCCGAGGCTGCTCTCACTGTTGTGATACTCAAGACTGAGCCTGCACTCCAACACAGATTCCCTGGGGTTGCTGTCAATATTTGTTCATGTCCTATGCTTAGTTGGGATGGTTAGTGGGCAGTGTTTCTGAGATCAGTGCAAAGCCACAAAAGACTTTCTAAGTAGAAGGAATGCTCTGGCCTACCAGAAATATAAGATAACTCCAGAAGCAGAGAAACAGCAGGGGTTACCAGCATCTCTGAGCCAGACAGAACAGGAAAAAGACCATGAGATATTGCTCTGGTGGGGATACCTAGGCATCAGATCTTCCATGGGACTAGGAATTTTACTCATAGAAATCATCTTCTGATGCTGATGATAGGGTTAACCTTGCAGCAGAAGAAAAGAGAGGAGGAGAATAAGGCTCCTTTGGAGACTGGAAGAGACAAGAGCTAAATAGAATGTCTCTAATGTCTCCAAACACAAATAAGATAAATTGTATCAAATGCAAACTTGCAAATTTCTTCTGGGATGTTGCCATAAAGACAAACAGAGTTCAACATCAAGGTAATTACAAGAGTAAATAGAAGCAAGAATAAAGTAATAACATTAAAAAATGGTAAAGAGACTGCCTGGTGGGCAGTAAGTGCAGGGAAGGGGAGAACACTAATAGAAAGTTCTCATTCTTCAGAATGTCTTTGATCTGTATAGGGAAAACTTTCTGATTGAGCCTGATATAAAATATTCTATGGTCACACACTGAGTTTATAATTAGCCCAGAAACTGCAGAGGTAGGGAGAAAGGATAAGAGGATTGTTTTGGGGGTGTACCATGAGGGAAAATACAGTGCAACCCCAGTCCTCTGACTTGTGTTCACATTCACATTGTCTCTTTATGATGCAGGGGTAAGTATATCACAGCCTGCACTTCCCTCGTGGGAGCTGGAACAGCACTGGGTTGGACAAGGCGGGCCCAAAGTGCCCTGTTCTGCAGTTTTGATGGCATTGCTCCTGCTGGGCTGCCAAATGTTTTGTTACATGCAGGAGGCTGTGCAATGCAAGATGGCATATGAGACAATGCTATGCAAGTGATTGTTTTAGGGTTTTTTTCATGAAGATCCCAGATGGAGAGTGAGACAGCGTTGTCCAGGTAGACACGTGACTCAGAAAGGGTTTCATGAACTTTTGGTCTCTTGCCACTGTGTTTTTGTCTGAGAGAGGGAAGGGCAGATGGGGACATCTGGTGACTTGATTATCATCCATACACAACAAAACCTTTTTCAATATCCACTATAACGCATGAAGGGCTGGAATTGCTCAACAACATTTAAAATTTGAATACTTATAGATTCCTCTGCACAGGCAATACATAGATTACATAAATGCCATTTTGGTCACTGAATATTTGGGAAAGGTTCATCTAGTGATGTTGTTGATTGTTGCCAGGATGGATAAAATCTCTGCCTAATGGTGCCATTTGACCCTGGTTTGGTACTGCTTGCTCTACATCAATTCTTCATCAACTGGTTGGAGAACCAGGCAGAGAGAACAGTAACTGCTGTCTGGTGCACTCAGTACTCCAAAGTAGTGTGTCAACACCATTGTGAAAGTCAGTATTTTGCATATTTTTCAAACTGCTGCTCCAGAAGTTTTCTGGACTATACAGATGTTTCAGTACAGATAACACAAGACTGCTTCCTCCAAGACTGTTGCTCCTCCTGGAGTGGAATAGGATGGACCAGGGCCACAATCCTGACTCCTATCACCTCAGCAAAAGTATGGAAATGCCACTTGGTGACTGTGAATGATGTTGATCTGAGGCACAGCAGATTTGGGCACAGCATGTTGAAAGGCCAAAAAGTAGGTGATTCAGGTCAAGTGCGAGACTTAAAAAGGCCAGTCAGGCATGAATGTAAAGATGTGTGCGATAGTGCTCAGGTTGAATTTCATCTCTGTGAAAGTGTGTATGTGAATCAACTAGCAAAGCCAGTGGAGAACTTGCCAGTGTTGACTCCACTACCTGCAGCTGTTAAACCTGGTGGGGTGAAGATGTGAACTGATCAGCAGGAGAACATAATATGGATGTGGTCTAGCAGACACTGGAACAACCATGAGGCCATGGAAGGGACGGAGACCTGCGCTCCAAGTCAAGAAGGATGCGCTAAGTCTCCCAAATGCATCTATACCAGTGGCCATCAGAAGATGAAGAATAGAATCTTTGATGACAATTTGACATTGAACCTACTTCAGGAGGAATTTTTATACAAGTTTTTTTCTTATAATTGAAATTATGTTTTATATATTTTATTGTACATTAGATTGGTTCTGATCAACTATTCTAGATCAAAATATTTATCTCAAAGGACATTTTCATGGATGCTCTTCAATGATTTTCTCTTTCAAATTCATCCTGTTTCTCTCCGTTCCATTCTTTTTTACACACCATGAGCAGGAAGTGAAAAAGGACACAAATTCTGTGGAAGGCAGGAGATTTCCATGTCACTGTAGATGACTAAGTGATGATATGCTTAAAATCCTGTCCCATGATGATATTTAAAAATGAAAATATCTTTTTGTGTGCTATGTTGTGCAGGTCTGAATTCCTGATAAAAAATTATTTCGTATTTTACTTTGTCAAATATTTTTGATATATGGAAGAAATTGACATCAGGTATATAAAACATTAGTACACCAGCATCACTCATTTTTAAAGAATAAAAGTAGGACTATGAAAAAAGATTATGTAATTATGTAAGGTAAAAGAGAATCTAGACCAAATTATTTTTATTACAAGGGAGGAGAGAAAGATGTTTGCTTCTGGCTTTTTAAAATAAACTTCAAATTGCTTAAATTTTAATAACATTATTTCCCAATCATTGCTTGAAAATTTAAGAAGCCCCAGAAAAATTATATTAAATCCACAGTTAATTACAATTTGTTGGAATACTCACCTTGATTTTCAACTTCTTCCAACATTTTACTAAAATATCTTTTTTTTTTTTTTTATGAGGACTGTAATAGCTTAAATATGATCCAAAGGAATCAGGATTTAAATTTATGTTTTCTCTCTCACCATTTTTGGAAGGGTTTAGCAGTAATTTCATGGCTTTTGGAGGACAGTGATTATTGTAATTACTATAATTTTGCTATCATAAATCGTTTGGCTTTCATCTGTCTACAAATGGCTTTGTTAAGGAGCTAGTTCTGTACAAATATGAAGGCCTGGATTTCAACATTTCTCTTTTTAATGTGTTTTATGATATTTGTTATCTAATTCAATTCAACTGATGTCCTGAGACCTATGATCTGATTATCATCAACAGAGTCACAAGTTTCTTAAGAGGAGAAATGCATGATATTAGCAAATTAAATTAAATTGTGTGCTCGTATTTTTTTATTCTCTCATCCCACGGTTAAGGCAGGGTGACAATTTCTTTTTCAGATGCACAATTGAGCTGACAGCTACAACTGAAGTGAAAGTGCATCTTAGAAAGCTATTTCTGAAAAAAAAAATCATTAATCAGCATTTTTGACAAGAGATGTCTCAAGTTCATCCAGGACTTTAAAGAAAAATGATTGGCTTCTATTTTTTCCAAACATGTTTTCTCAAAACACATTTACTCAAACTCTTGTTTGTACTCAGTGGTCACCTGTAGTAGGTTTGCGTGACAAAAAAACAGGGAGGGTGACTTTTTAAACAAGCAGATAGTGATAGGACAAGGGGAAATGGTTTTAAACTAAGAGAGGAGAGATTTATGTTAGACTTTAGGAAGAAATTCTTTACTTGTTGGGTGGCGAAGTGCTGCACAGCTGCCCAGAGAACTTGTGGATGCTCTATCCCTGGAAGTGTTCAAGGCCAGGTTAGATGGGGCTTTGGGCCACCTGGTGCAGTGGAAGATGTCCTTGCCCATGGCAGAGGTTGGATCTAGGTGATCAATAAAGTCCTTCCAATTCAAACAGTTCTATGATTCTATGGAGAGGCTGTCTCCCTAATTTGCAGTTTATAGGAAGCAACAAAGAAGGAAAAGGACTGTTGCTAAAATGGTCCATTTACTTTTCTTTAATTGCCCAAGCCAAACCCCTAAACCAAATCTGCCAAGCAAAATCAAACAATTTACAGATTATGCTTATTTTATTGTTATTCCCTGGAGTGTCACTTGCACTTAATTGTCCGTTATAATAACTACCAAGTGCGCAGGCATGCAAAGCATAATTAATGTTATCCTGATTTTAGTTGATCCCTACAAGAAATATTGCTTTTAACTAGTTGCAGTTGCTTGCACTGAGATAAAAAGATTGGAGGAGAAGGAGGAAGAAAGTATAGAGGTGTGGGATGACAAGGTACTTCCAAAATGGAATGCTACATAGATTAATTTCTCCTAAAACTACCACAAAGTTTTGAGTTTCTGCTAAAGATTCAGTTAGAGCTGAAAGAGAATTGTAGGGCAAGTTTGTATGAAGACATTTTTAGTCTTAGAGCCTCTCTCTCATATTGTGCTAATTAGGACATGTTACTCTGGGATCCTTCATTTTTCAATGAAATGCCTTTTTCCTAGATAGAGATCTATTCATAGAATCACAAATGGTTTGGAAAGGACCGGTGGAGGTCATCTGGGCCAGCCAGGATCACCTGGAGCCAGTTTTCCAGTATTATCTTCTAAAACCTAGTAAATGGAAGAATTATGAAGTCTATGACAGGATCTGCCATAATTTCCAGAAATATAAAAATATATTCTTTCAAAAAGAGCAGTGTTACCGACTGTTCTCATGTAATTATATTCTGCCTTAATATTCTGAAGTTTTGTTTCTGCTCCAGTGCAAAACATGAAATGGAATGGAGAAGTGGAAAGGAACAAAGAACAACTGAAAAACAATTTAAAAAAAAAAAAAAAGGAAATGAGATGTATTGCATTTATTCTTTACCATTTATCCCCTGTGAGAATGAAGTAAAAAAAATAAAAAGGCAGGAGTTCTGACAAACAAGAGAGAATATATTGATTTTAAACTGAAATTGTTCTACATTTGTCATTCTTTGGGAACAAAACCTTTCATCTGGTGCAATAGAGCAGAATAGGAAAAGATTTCTTCATAATCAAAGTAATGATAATATTTGTCATAGCACTTGGGAGCAGGTTGTTTGGAAAAGGCCAGATCATCCTAATCTATCCACAACAACCGAAAGTGTTACATATATGCAAGACATTTTCATGTTGTGCTTATAACATTAAATTGAACTAAAATGAACGTATTTTTCAATCTCTCTCTACAAATTGATTTTTTTTTAAAAAGTGCCATGACTTCCCTAACAATGCCATTTTTGGGCTGTAAGCTCTACACTCCTAATTTTTCTTTGTATATTTTTTCTTCACTCTGGTGGGAACCAGAGTTTTACATTCTGTTTAAATGTTCTCTTAGGCATAAGTTCCAGTGCTGTGAAAAGAGGCAAGGAAGTTGGAGACTGTACATGCAACAGCTTCAGTCTTAGCAAGGTCAGCTCTATTTGCACATATCATTGTCTTTTATTCTACAGAAGGACACTGGTGCTTCAAGAAACCTGCATGTTCTGGGCTTTGCCTTTTAATGAATTTTAGTCTTCCCTGACTTTAGGCCAACCTATAAATGCATACTCATCTGCCAGTGCTTTCAGAGGAAACTGTACCACTACAGCAAATGGAAGATTTTTCCTCCCTTCATGTGGTTTGTACTCAAAACCTGTAGCAAATTATCCACCAGAGATATCTTAATTCACAGCTTTTCCACCACTTCATATGGATATGACTCTTAAATTTTTGACAAGAAAATCAGAAAATGTGGAGTGAGAGATGTAAATTGGAGAGGAACAGGGAGAACACCAGAGCTGTTCACTTAAAGATGCACCTCCCCTTCCCCAAGGAGTCCCTGCAACTTCTGCCAAAGCCTGACAGCACCTTCCTGCTGCAAGTGGCAGCACTTGGTTTGAGCCATCCCTGACTGGTCTTCTGCTCAAGGAGCAGTGATGTTGGAAATGAAAGGCGATTCCCCTTCCAGAGACATCCATGTAAACTCAAGGCTCTGTTTCAGTTCAGAGATTCTGGGCTTTGTTGTGATCTGACAAGGACTCCCCTGCAGTCAGAAATTAGGAACAGAGATGGAGAGCTGTGGGAAAGGAGAAGCTGGGGAGAAGAAGAAGTGAAGAAGATGAGGCGAACTTAAATAAGGAATTTACGTGGACAGAGACAACCTGTACTGCTTTTATGTAACAGTTCACTAGCTACTTCAATGTACACCTGGAATAATGAGGTTATCAAAGCCTACCAATAACGGGGAAGGTGTAGTTCCTGCTTTTTGATTCTTCTCACTGCCAAAAAGGTTTAGGGAGTTAGTGGAACGTCGATCTTCAAATGTCTCATAACGTGCTGATATGCAATCACAGCAAAATCCTATCACTGGCTTTCTGCAAGATGTGGGTGTAACAGAAAGGCAGGAATCACTATAACCCACCATTAGCTGCTGACATATGGATACATTTTCTCTGTGAGGTTTAGCTCCTCTCCTGACTGATGGATTCAGACACACCATCTCAAACTGATCGCTGGCTTCCCGTTCCTTGCATTAGTCATCAAATTGTGACTTTACAGAAACACTTTCCTCCCATTCTTTATATTCTCCTTACATCCAAGCAGGCCAGAAGAATAACAAAGGGAAGTGAGTTTCACTTAGAAAATGTACGTGGTTTAGTGGTGAACATGGTGATGCTGTTGCTGAGTTGATGGTTGGACTTGATGATCTTAGGGGTCTTTTCCAAACTTAACAATTCTACGATTCTGTGATTTTCTGAGCAACAGAGATAATGTTTGCTTTCATTTGGGCTCTCTGATTTTTGTCCTCCCCTAAGCCCTGAAACAAAGGTAGTTTTTCAGGTTGTCTGAAGAAAACTTGCACTCTCATTTTCTTCTGGTGTATCTTGGGGTGAAAGGAAAGATATAGCATGGGACAAACCCCATAAGTAGAGTGCTTAGCTAAGACTACACACACAGCTGTTTTCTTCATATACAAGTAAAAGATTTTTTCACAGAGAGGAAGCCTATTTTAGCACTTGAGTAGAACAAAGCTCTTGACAAGCTGTGGAAAAAAAAAAAAGTGCATATAAAAATAATGAACATCCAAACTTTTTTCTCAAATTAAAACATTTATCAATGCATAACACTTTTGATTAAAAATTGAAAGAAAGTATGTACTAGATGCAGAGGAAAAGAAATGTTCAGAAAGCATAATTCATGTATTTATTTGGGGTGCATTGTTGCTGTTGTTTTGGGAAAAAAATAAAACGACCACCACAACTTCCTGTGTAATGATAACAGATTTTTATCTGTATATTATATATTCAGTGTTTTTATTTTTTACCTGACTTCATGGTATAACAAAATAATGTCATCTATAATTTCTGGCATACTACAATACAACATCAAATAGAATAAAACAAAGAATATTCTGAGTTGGAAGGGACCCACAGGGATTGGAGAATTCCAGCTCCTGGCCCTGGACCGGTCAGTCCCAAGACTCACACCATGTGCCTGAGAACATTGTCCAAATGCTTCTTGAACTCTGTCATGCTTGGCGCTGCGAACACTTCCCTGGGGAGCCTCTTCAGTGCCCAGCCACCCTCTGGATTAAAAATCTTTCCCAATATCCAGCCTACACCTCCCCTGACACATTTTTATGCTGTTTCCTCGGGTCCTGTCACTGGTCACCACAGAGAGGAGTTCAGTGCCTGCCCCTCTGCTTCCCCTCAGTCTCCTCTTCTCCAGCCTTTGAGTTTAGGTTGGTAAAAAGATTTAAGGGCATCTTCTAGTTGACACTGACTGAAACAGCCTATCTGATAATCAACTTCTTTCCTGTTTCCTGCAGTGAAATGCTTGAACATCTAGATTAAAGAATCTTCTACTTGTGGTATAATTAAATAATTTGTATAAAAATGTTGAATATTTTGATGAAAAGCTCAGATATGAGGACACTGATTCATCAAAGGAAATAAGATATTTCAATCTTTGCTAATAGCAATTGCCCTTTATGATTTGAAAAATAAGTAATATAGTTATTTCAACAAGCATGCAGTCACTTCCAGAAGTCACCTATATTATCAAACAGCATTAGATCATATACCAGGAGTGTGAAAGTGATTGAAATAAACTCAAAATCAATCCATCCAGATCTTTTAGAATTTCAAATATATTTTGGCCAGTCTATTATTCATGAAACTTAAAAAGACATTTCATTTCAGTCTTACTTAGAATGAAACAAATGTTTAAATGCAAAAATTTCCTAGAAAGACTTTTTAGCTTGGAACTTTTCTATTCCTTCTTTGAATCCTCTCATGCTGGCTTTTGCTTAAATGCATGTGAGAAGGTTTTTGCCAGGTTAACTCAAAGCAAACTAACAGACCCTCTGCTTCTTCTTGGTATCAACCTTGTTAAATGTGTCAGGACCTTGGTTGTCACTTGGTCTCAGTCTTGACATTGTTTCCATTCTCCTGCAGCAATATTTTTTCGCTTATTTTGTTTTTCCTGACTTTGCTGGGTTTTAAACTTCTAGGTGCTTCACACTGCCTTCCATGGGAGACCACAGAAGCAAAAAAGCAGCAGGCATATTTATGTAACTCTGTTGGCCTCATCAGCAAATAGCACTGGAAAATCCAGCCCAGGAGGTCCTGCACTCTCCCCTTCGGCTGCCTGATTCCTCTCTGACACAAAATGTTCAAACAAATATTTGTATATTTTCTTTGTGTTCCTTGGAGTAGAGTCAAATCTGGAGGGAAATTAAAGTCTTACGGCTGTGAACAGGAAAAGCAGTAAACGTGGTCCTTTAGTTACGGGGTCACCAGAGGGTACCTTGACACAAGCTCCTCTCAGAACATGATCAGCTGAAGGAATACCTTAGAGATTTTTTATAGCTGCTAACACGAAAATATAAATTTCGTCAAGTACCTGTATGTGTGAGAGAAATATCACCTTTGTAAGTAGAAAACCAAAAGAAAAAAGAAAAAAAACTTGGTATGTATCAGTTGATAAGTATCATATATTCCTTGAAGTAGTCCATGCTGGAAGCAGTCTTTTAAGCCATCTGCCTTTGCTCTGTGCAGAAACAGAAAAGTAATTCACGCTTTTGTGCAGTCTAAATGCCTTTAAAACTTCTTTCACTGCTTAGAAACTTTGCTCTCAGCCTCAGTATGCTGAATTTAATATTGTGGGTATTTGGATCACTGTTAGAAGCAAAAGTTCAAAAAAATCAGAGTCATTTCAAGATATTAAATCACTGTAGGAACTTTCCCAGCAATACAGAGATGGCAAGCAACAGGGAAAGTTTGGGTCTTCTTATTTTGTGTTTCAGTGGGCTTTGGTGAGGGTTTCTTGAGAATTCAAACTCCAACCTGCTTGGATTTTTAAGAAAATTCCCACACAGTTTCTTAATATTTTTCTCATATTTTGCATTTTTCTGCACTCACCCAAAGAAAAGCCTGTAAACCAAACTCAAGGAACAGAGGGCAGCATAGGAAAGTTTCATCAAAAACATGGTATAAGATTGCTAATAGGAATGGGATACATCAGGATTATTATGTCAAAAGAGAGGCTCCAGCAGAGGATTATCAGGATATTTAGGAGTCTAGGACACATTACCTACAGAGAGCTTACACTACTCTCATGACAAGGTTTGAGGGAAAATCTAAGCTCTGCTTTCAGCATCTTGAAGAAAAAGTGAAATCAAACTGTCCTCCCAAGTGGCATGACATAAAACAAGAGGCAACAGCCTGGCATGGGATATTCAAACCAGACAATAAGATGAATCACATCACTAGGAGGGTAATTCAGCACAAGAACAGGTGATAGTGTAGCTATAGACTCTCCATCCATGGAGGTTTTCACACCTTAATATCTCAAGCCCAGCTGGCCTGATCCAGATATGCTGATGTTGACAACAGTCCTGCTTCAAGAAGACAACTGGATTAGATGACTCCAGACATTCTTTACAACCATTGTTCCACTTTAACATACCATGGAAAATATGATAGAAAAAGATTTCATAAATTATATGGGGATTTTGTTCATAACTGAGGAAAAAGAAAAGCCTTCAACTTTTGAACCAGAGGCACACAAGCAAAAAATGCCCTCATCTTATTTTGAAATGATGTATGATAAAAATTTTATAAACAACATTATGCAATGGAGGGTGGAAAAAGAAAAATGCAGAGATTCAGGCTACAATGCTTAAATAAAGTCTAAGCCTCCATATAGTCTAAGAAATATTTACCACATGAGTGTTGTTGTTTTACTGGGTACAAACAGAACCCATCTGTTGGAAATATCTGAAGGAACCAGCTGTTGAACTAGCAAGGAGACTTTGGGTCACTCTGTTCTCCCTGAGTAAATAGTAAGTCCCTTTAATTATGACTCTGCTAAATGAAATTTGGATTCCCTTCCTGCTGTTGTACACAAGATGAAAAGGTACCCTCCATCTTCCCACACCCCCAGGACTCTCTTTCACTTGTATAATAATTGTTGCAATGCATCTGTAATGACTACAGCTGGGCAACATTCTCCTAACAAACCAGAAATAATTTGTAGAGCTTTCAGCAATCTCAGGCCAACTTCTGGCTGTTTTTCACTCAACCTGAGTCCATATTCTGGGCACATTTCTATGCCAGACTGTGGCTTAAATTTATGCAGGGTTTTACAAGGTCACTGGGAAGTCACACCAGCTGGTTGGTTTCCTGCTTGCAAAGACTTAGCAAAGGGAAATTGAATAGTTGCAGATGAGCTACATTTTTGAGCCCTTTCAGGATGGAGTTCAGATCCAAGACTGGTTGAGTATGAACCTACAGGATATAAACCAAAGTAATAAAAAACTCCCTTTCAAACCCTTTGGCACAGCAATCCTCTGGTTCGCATAAACTCAGATGGAATTTCTTTGCTTGTATTTAATTAGGTCTATATTTTTCAAAGGACTGTTGCATGTAACTTTTATTTTTTCTTTTACTTGCCTTTTCACAGAAAATAAGTTTAAACCTACACATTCCAGACATCCCTGAGACAAGTGCAATTTGCTATGAAATGGAGGAGAAAACTCCAAGTGTAACAGAATGGTCCCTTTGCCTGACGTGTCTCCTTCGATTTTCATAAGTGCTTTACTTAGCTATCTGTACACAGTTGTCTAAGAAACAAGACTGGAAGCAAGCCTCAGCTGGCCCAGAGGTTCTAATACAATTTGAGCCATATTTCCCTCAAATGTATTAGAGATACATGTGTGTGTGTGTGTGTGTGTGTGTGTTTAATATGTATATATGCCCATATGTATATCTATATGGAGAAAAAGGAGGAGGGAGAAGAGAGGAAAGGCATGTCCAATAATCAAGACTTAAGTCTGTCTTCGACAATAAAATAGACCATGGGTGTGAAATAACAGAATCACAGAATGGGTAAGATTGGAAGAGAACAGCGGTAGGGTCATCTGGGTCCAAGCTCCCTGATCAGGCACCGTCAACCCAGAGCACATGGCACAGGATTGTGTCCAGACAGTTCTGGAATATCTCCAGTGACAGAGGCTCCACACTGCCTCTGGGCAGTGTTTTTCAGTGCTCAGTCACTGTACAGCAAAGAAGTTCTTCCCCATATTCAGGTGGAAATTCTTGTGCATCTGTTCCTGCCTGTTGCCTCTGTCCTGTCATTCAGCACCACCAAGCAGATCCTCATCTATCTTCTGACACCCTCCCTTCAGATGTTTACAGGCATTAATGAGGTCCCCTCCCAGCCATCTCGTCTCCAGGTTAAACAGGTCCAGCTCCCTCAATAAGGGAGATATCCTCATAAGAGAGATGCTCCAATACCCTAATTATCCTTGTAGCATCCTGCTGGACCCACTCCAGGAGCTACATGTCTCTCTTCAACGGAGAAGCCCAGAACTGGACATAGAACCCCAAAACAAAAGCAAAAAATCCCCAAAAACCTGCAAACCAAACTGAAACAAATAACAAAAAACAAAACAAAACAAAACCAAAAACAAAACAAAAAACAAAAAACAAAAAACAAAAAAAAAAAAAAAAAAAAAAAAAAAAAAAAAAAAAAAAAAAAAAAAAAAAAAAAAAAAAAAAAAAAAAAAAAAAAAAAAAAAAAAAAAAAAAAAAAAAAAAAAAAAAAAAAAAAAAAAAAAAAAAAAAAAAAAAAAAAAAAAAAAAAAAAAAAAAAAAAAAAAAAAAAAAAAAAAAAAAAAAAAAAAAAAAAAAAAAAAAAAAAAAAAAAAAAAAAAAAAAAAAAAAAAAAAAAAAAAAAAAAAAAAAAAAAAAAAAAAAAAAAAAAAAAAAAAAAAAAAAAAAAAAAAAAAAAAAAAAAAAAAAAAAAAAAAAAAAAAAAAAAAAAAAAAAAAAAAAAAAAAAAAAAAAAAAAAAAAAAAAAAAAAAAAAAAAAAAAAAAAAAAAAAAAAAAAAAAAAAAAAAAAAAAAAAAAAAAAAAAAAAAAAAAAAAAAAAAAAAAAAAAAAAAAAAAAAAAAAAAAAAAAAAAAAAAAAAAAAAAAAAAAAAAAAAAAAAAAAAAAAAAAAAAAAAAAAAAAAAAAAAAAAAAAAAAAAAAAAAAAAAACACAAAAAAACACACAAAAAAAACCCAAACAAAAAAACAAACAAAAAAACCCCACACAAAACAAACAAAAAACCCAAAAAACACAAAACATAAAAACAAACAAATAAAAATCCTAAACAAAACCAAAACAAAAATTAAAAATGGCCAAAAAAACCCAACCAAATAAGAACAACACTCCCAAACCTAAGAAAAAATGGAAAATTTGGGAAAAAAAACTGTCAGCTGTTCAGATGATATAATTTCAGAGTTTGAAAATGTTCTGGAGAAGTTCCAGAGATTTAGACATGGTATCAATCTTCCAGCATTTGACTGTGGTAATTACTGCTTTGTAAGTCTAATTTCAAACCTTTTACACAACAGAATGAGTTTCAAAGGAAAGAAAAAACAAACAAACAAAAAAAAATAACCCTCCACCCAAAAAAAAAAAAAAACTAAACAAAAAACCCCAACAAACAAAAAAACACAACAAACAAACAAACAAACAAAAAAAAACCACAAGACAAACAAAAATAAACCCCTAACCCTGTAGAAGGAATCAGATCTATGAGTAACAAGCTCTGTGAGCTTGTAGGAAAACAAATCATAGCAGTCAAACTTGATTGCTTTTCTCAAGAAATCAGTGAATGAAATTAAAAAAAACCACAATAACAGAGCAGGAAACATAACTAAATTACACTAAAACACTGGCTATGGCACCACAGTCATTAAAGTAATTTTGAACATTAAAAGTGACAGAGCAGATACAGGCTATGGGGCCACAGAATAGAATGACAGTGGAGCAGAGAGTTGGTGCGATGCATCTAAAACAGCACAAGAATCAACATCAGGTTGAGTCTCACCAGCCTCCCTAGCAGTGACTTGATGGAAGGAAGCGAGCACAGTCGAGAAGATATTTGTGACAAGTGATGCTGCAAGCACCTGTGGAGTAAAAATTCTAGCAGAAAGGTATACTCAGCAGCTATGTAGGCTGACAGCAAATAATTAACCTATGTCCCAGCTATAAAAATACAAGGCAGTATGCTGTCATGGCATGAGCAAACATGGCATCACACTGGGAACGGTAACACCTGGGCATTAATCTTAGCTCTGCTGCAGATTTCAGGTATGATGGTGGGAAAGGCCTCCTAATGTTCTTGAGTCTCACCTTTCTCTCCAGCTGTTTGCAACTTAATAAATGCAAGTTCTAAATCCTTCATAATAGGGAAGATTCCTGTTCAGCATTTGTACCCCACCCAGCAAAGTGGAACAAAATCTAGAGCACAGCCTTTGTCAACCCTTTTCCATGTAAAAGCATGGCAACAAGGCAGTCAAAATTCGCTTACATCGGGTCTAGTATGAGAATGAATTATTGTATGATTGACCACGACACTGTGTGTTCCATGAAGTAACATCCACAGTTTCCCTTGTGAAGTAGCATTTATTCACCATTCATTTGAATAAGAAATGGAAAACACCTCTTGTCTAGGAGAGAAAGAAGCATTTCCCTGTTTCCCATTCATTTGCATAAAAATTCCAAGGGGGATGGGATAATTATACAATTAAAAAATTTAAAATTATATTGTCCAGGTTTAGAATGCTAATGCTAACAGAAAAAATGTGGAAAGGATATGAAACTTCATGCATTTCACCCAGGGTAAGAGCTCAGTTTCCCAAGAACAGGCGATTCATTGATATTTCAAGATTTATATTACTATATGCTCACCTTGCCTTACCTCTCAATCAGAGGATCAACCTATCTTGCTTCTTGCAGTCTTCCTCCCTAGCCCATCTCTGCATCCACCACAGCCATCAACAGGATTCAAGGCTCTGAGGGCCTCAGAGTTGTCTTTGTACTCCAAATTGACTCTTATCCAATAATCTCTACGAGTTCATATAGCAGCAGAAATACATGCACAAGTAAACAGCATGATACTATTTAAAAAATAACTTTTATAGGCTAACGTGAACTCCTTGAGCCCAAAGCAGAATACAGACAGTACATCTATTAGCTGCAAATGAATAAAACATTATTTATGAAATGGGTAATTTAGATCTGATTAATGTTTATAAGTGTGTTTACATAAGAATCGGATATTAACCTATAGCTTTAAAGGGTTTAATTAGCCTTGGAATATTGTCTCGGTGTACAATGAAAAATAACTAATTCACAAAGGAAATGCAAAGAAAATCTGCAAGCGCAAATGAGGTCAATTAATTAAGCAATTTGCATAAATTTGAATGGCTATTTTCAGGGCATTTTTGACATTTTGCACTTCCTATTCCCATCACACCAGCAAAAATAGTCTTCTGTCACCCTATTTATATGCCACATCAATCATCTCAGGGGATCACAGAATACCAGCACACACCGCAGTGTAACAGCTTCCACACACAAGCTTTCTGAGCCGTGCAGAATGTAGCATCCCATTTCCAGCTGCACTATCTTATCACCAGCAGATGCATTTACAGGCTGTTATAGCTTCATTCTTACCTCCAAATGGTGGGAAAAAATATGAAATATGACTTAATCTCCATTACATTTTTACATCCTGAATACCAAACAGATGGCAACAATTACAGATGGGAGTATATTTCTCACGCAAGAAGCCAAATGCAGCACAGCTCACCAATTGAAATCTGGAACGAGCCTCTTAATGAATTTAGTTTATCCAGATCTAAACTGGTGAAGAAGGGTAGAGGAATTTGGCCTAACAGTTACACATCCCATGATTACCCAGCAGCAGCCTCCTCTTAATACAGCTGTGTCCACACACATCCTTTGGTTCCTTGTAACAACCAAGGCAAATTTACTAACTTGGTTGTAAGAGGAAACTAATTTTCTTCAGAATGGAGATCCTTTTGTGGCAATTCCTGTGTAGACTTGCTTCCCAGAGTAGCTCCTAGCAGGAGTAAAAAGTTGTAGCACAACCTGGTTTGCTCTCTGGTGGCTGAGCTGCCTCCACATCAGTACAAAACAATGATTCAAGAGCTGATGGTGTGTTTAGTGCTGCTTCCCAGCATCACTGAAAATTCATGTCACCAGAGTGTCATCAGCTCAGGAGCAGAAGCCAAAACTACTGAAACAGTCACCTCTCTCCTTTGCTTTGCAATTCCACAGCCTCCCTCATCTGTGTATCCTTCTGATTCGTGCCTGCTCTTTGGAGATTAATGTGGGAACAATTTCCAAGGCTGCCAAATAAGCCAAATTCCACAAATCAATATTTTACTATAGTGCAGTATTGCACCTAGTCTGACAGGGCCAGGAGTTGGACTCGATGATCCTGATGGGTCCCTTCCAACAGTAAAATGTATTGTAAAAAATATCATAAAATCGTAGAACATGCTAATTCTTAGTAAAGGGACTGTACCACTGAGAACAGTGATGAATTTACTGAGTCCTGTTTTGTCCCCATCTGTTCAACATAGCCACAAGTGAATTTTTTAATGGTTTATTTATTTATCTAGCAATTCCTAGGCCAAAACGTGAAGTAATGCAGGCAAGCATTTGCTTAACTGAAGACAATTAAATAAAACTGCCTGACACCAGTTAAGAACCAGATCTGGTATATCATGTATGTCAAGTATTAGCTTGGAACTAAAAATACAAAATAAATATAAGTAAAGTAACCTGTAAGAAATATTTCAATTTGCCTCATTTTGTAGATATCTGGGATTTTAAAAAATATCCATTTCAGAATTGATATTAACATGAAAATCTTGAAATGTGTGCACTGAAATCTGTAAAATTTTCAGGGGCTGAAAAAATATGTTTGAATAGTTTCATGATGCTTGATTTCATTTTTATTCCTTTTAATGAATACAATTGTCTGCCTGTAGATTAATACATATCTCAAGAAAAACCTCTAAAACAAAACAAAACCAACTTTAATTCCAATAACATCAAAAGTGTTTATTTAGAAAATGCAACTTCCATCCATTTCAAAATTAGTCCACTTGCTTTTTTTGCCACTGACCCTTCTCCTACAAGCATTTGTGATCAAGTCATTCCAGTACTATCAAGGAGATAAACAGATTTTTTTTCTCTAACTCGCTGCTTTTTTTCTCTTACATGTAATTGCAAAATTCTTACAAAAAAGCCAGCAAGTAATTTTCACTTAAAGCCTTGCCAGCCCATTTTGCCTTCTTTATGCTGCTAAGTAGCACTAAGTCACTAAGTCTCTCAGGTATATTATTTTAATAGTTAAAAACCAACAGCAACAGAAGTTACTTCCCCAACTTCCACACTCTGCTGGTTCCTCGATAGAGACTGCTTGTTCAGCACCCATCATGTTTCCATCTGTCTCAGTTTCAGCCTAATCATGTAGAAAGCAGAACTCCAAAAGAGTTTAAAAGAAAAGTTGTATTAAGAAAAGAAGATCTGATTAAGACAACCAACAGCTGGTCAAATGCCAGAGAAGATCTATGACATCAGGACACGTTTTTCCCTTAATTTTTCTGCTCCTCCTCAGCTTGAGGGCTGAGTCTGTTTTGGTTTAAACTGCCCAGCAACATCCATTTTGTGACACCATGGATCACTGAAATCAGAATTTCCTCCTCTTAACAACTTTATCATCAAGTAGAAATCCTTCTGACCCAGTGATAAACATGAAAAAAAAGAACACCCTTGCAGTACTCCCATCAATTTGGAATTGAAACTATTCACCAGGGTGCAAGTGCCTTGTTGAACCCAGAATTTACACACACTTTGGGTTAGTGCTTGAAGTGTTAACACTATGATGATTGTACTTACTGTACTATTTCCCCACCCTCTTTCATAACAAATTTGGAGGATTTTGTTATATTCCTGATAGGGGAAAAACAACAATAGCAATAATAAAAATCAAAAATATTTTACAAGATGATAATAGCATGACCTTCCCACCTGTAATTCAATGTACATCCTTATCTGAGGCATTTAAAAAATGCAGTATCTGTTATAAAGTGTACAGCCCTCTGGGAATTACTCCTTGACTCCTGTCAGGAGATAAAACCGAAGGGGGGATGGTGAACTAAAATTCAACTGCTGCTCTGTGGAGAGAAATGGAGAGTCCAGGCTTGCCTTTTCAGGATGAAGGTAACACTTCTATCTGCTGAACTGTTTGAAGCAAAAATTGCTGAAAACCTATGATAAAGGATTAAGATTTAAAGGACATACAGGCTGTCTGGAGGACTTAGTCAAGAAGGAGAATTTAAAATTGTCTAAGCTATCTGCCTGTATCTTTGGCTATTCTTATGCCCTTAAAGCTCATGCTGTTATTTATTGAAGTGTGGAGGATCAATATGCTACAGAATCTTGCAATATATGAGCTGCATTCTGGCACAAGCACCTCAAACAGCACACAGACCTCTGTACAAAAGTGATCGCAGTCTCTGTGCTGCGTTCTCCTTGTTCCCTCAGACAGATCTCCACCATGGTATTCGCTCTCCTTGCACATTCCCTCCTCTCCCAAAATAACTGAAATCAACCCTAAGCTGGTATTTTTCAGAAATAGGTGCCATGCTTCCAGACCATGATTCTTTCTCCTGGGCATCCAATGGTAGCTCCAAGTCCTGGCTACGCATGCAATAAACACATCTGATAGCAAAGGTGCAAACGGCTGCACCTGCTCATGCTGGAAAATACATCAGAGCATTGCTAAGCACTGGTGGCTGGGGCAGACATAGTTCCAGGCAAGGGTATAGAGATTTATATAGAATTTGGCAAAAGTGATTTTGGTCTATAAAGGGTTTAAATGCACATACTACCAAGTTTTCCTTCAAATTCTCTGCAGACTCTCCAGTTGTGTCTTAACTGATAAATCAGAGACAGGGCAGGATTCTGAGCACTGTCCTGAGATTGTCGCTACAGATTAATGGCTAGCAGAGTTCCTGGGATGCGTTTTGCTCCAGGTAAAGCTCAGGTATGTTTTGGGATTTGTTGCAATAGGCTGTATGGATGAGGCTACACTGTTTTGAAGGGGGAGAAAATTAACTGTATGAATGTGCACAGTGTTCTGTCACTTGCCTTCAGATTCAGAAAACAAGCCCTTTCCCAGACTGTCTGCTCTTTTGACAGAGATATCCTCAGTGTAGTGAAAAAAAAAAATATTGCTTGAGATTTTACTGGTTGGTCTGTGGGCTGTGCAGGGCCAGGCTACACAAGCCTAACAACCTCCACACCGACTTTGGAACCTGGGAGGGTTCATGCAATGAATTGTGCCCATATCTGGAACTAGGTTTTGTTTTGATGAGTAAATTCGCTCCAAAAAAACCCCTCAGAGGATGAAAATTGAAGGATCAGCTGGTCCCAGGTGTCAAATTGCACTGGTGAGATGTTTATTTAGCTGTAAAAACCCAGCAGATCCTTGGCTAGTGTAAATTTGTTCTATTACTATCAAAAAAAGCATCAGTTATCTGCAAGAGCGATGAACCAAGACAGAGGCAGCAGGGCTGTTACATGAGAAGGTGACAGGGATTATTCCTGTCCTTTCCCTATAAAAAGTGAGATGGGATTTGGGGAAGCCATGAAATCTTCCAAACCAAGGAATAAGCCCACAAGAAAAGGAGAAGAAGAATCCCTGAGTCAAATACATAGATGTTGAAAACTGGAGAAGGCAGCAGCACTAAAAAGAAACACAGAGTTTACCAGTAATCCTGCCTAACTCCACCAGATTGCCTCTAGTAGTCGTGGCTCAAAAGAAATCAAAGATGACTGCATTGACCAAGGGCTTGATCCAGGGTCCTTTCTCTCATAAAGCTTCACAAAGAGCTGAGAGAAACTGATAAAATCTTCTATAAAAAATAAATAGGCTCTCTTGCCTTCATGCTAAAATTCTTTGAGAAAAGAAACTCCTGAAGGGTGTTTGAATACTTTAACCTGAGCAGTGGCTAAGCATGAAATGGATATTCTTGGACTAACAGC
Source organism: Formicarius rufipectus (assembly GCA_013399695.1). Classification (NCBI taxonomy): domain Eukaryota; kingdom Metazoa; phylum Chordata; class Aves; order Passeriformes; family Formicariidae; genus Formicarius; species Formicarius rufipectus. The sequence continues at coordinate 47,847 of VXAU01002762.1, forward strand.
TGCTGCATGATTGTTCAGAGGTAATGGAATAACATCCAAATGCATTGGGAGGAAAAAAAAAATAAAATTGCTGAGTTAAGTGAGTTTGGGGTGATTTATGAGTGAATTTCTGGGTTTTCAGCAAGACTGGAGAGTTTCATAAAGGTCTATATGAAGGTTGTGTTTGCATCTATTTATAATGCAAATTAGAGAAACAAATATTGAGAGGAGAAGAAATATACATTTCTTAATTAGAAATTTATGGAAGTTTTTCCCACAATGCAAAGAGTTATTCTTACCTGGAAGGTGTTTGTAATAGTGCAGGGATTCAATGCTATCTTGTACATAATTTTGTTGTGTTTAAACTACTTTTGTTACAAGCTGCTACATCAGGTGACCTCTAAAATATGAAAACAATCACTCTTCACTAGCATTTTCTAAGTCTCAGCTCTGGCAGACAGACTCATCAGCCTCAGGTGCTACTCCAGCCCTCTCCCCATGCTTTAATCATTTCAATCTCTGCTTGAATTGTAAGCCTGAGAGCACCTGAATGCCTCCAGGCTGGTGGCAGCCAGACTGACTTCGTGAAGTCTGGAAGAAGACAAGAAGCTGGTTAAGCTTGTGAGCTCAAATTAAATGGCTGACAATAAAACCTGCTAACACTACTCCTTAGAAAAGCATGGGAGGTTTTTGAACAGTAGCTAGACCTGACAGCTCCTTACAGATTTGCTACTTGTCCTTGGAAGGAAAAAAATCCCACAAAAACAAACCCTACAAGAATACCTTTCCCAAACAGTGATCTGTTTGATACTGGCTTTTATTGTTTACTAAGGAATCTTTAAAAACTCCTCCTGAGGACCATTATTAAATGTCTTCGGGTAATACTGTCTGAGCACTGCAGTTTCCAAAGGTATTTGGCAAGGGCCAGTAACAAAGGCATTTGATGAATTTAATTTGCTGTGGAACAAGAGAGAACATTTTGATACTGAGATCTCCTGAGCCAGAGATGGAGGGTTTATTTTTAAGAGTTTTGATGAGCTTCTCTTCCCTTCCTTAATTTTTTGACTTATTTTTTGGTCACTTGAAAGGCTTTTGGCTTCTGCAGCACCTACTTTAACAGATGATCTGTTTGCAATAGTAGACACAATAAACTATCATTTCCTATTTATCCTCTCCAGGCCACCCATGACCATACAGAAATAAAAATCTCTCCTGTTCAACCATCTCCTTGCAGAATCATTCTGCTCTTTTCCTCATAGAATCTGTAGCTGGCTGTTTGCAGGGAAATTATACTGGGCTACATGGACATACAACCTGACCAGAGTGAGGTTTATGTTCACGTGTAGCACAAAACTGTTAACCCAATCTATACCAGTGCTGAGCTGTAAATACTGATAGCTGTAAAATATCCTGCAGGTTATGGCACCACTCCCTGCAGTAAAGGAATCTACAACCCTGTTCCTTGGTTGTAGACTCCCTGTGTGATCTTCAGCTACAAGGACCTCACAAAGGAGGCATCAATAGCCTCCCAGAGTCATGCTCTACACTAATATAAACTAACACCGGGGCACCACAATTTAAACCACAGTTTCTGTTTCATTCACATGTCATGTGCCAAATAAGGAGCTTATGAAATCACCCCTGAAGTTAATTAAAGTCATCCCCCCCTCCAGCATTTGTTCATCATTTACTTCTTACTGTTACTTTTTGACATGTAACTCACTAGGGAAGATCACAGGTCACTGTCTGGTTGAAGTTAAAGGTCATTCTGCTTTCTTCAGTGTTGTGTTTTTGTTGGAATTCCTCTGCTGGATTTCCTGCTAGTTGGTATTCATTTTTAAACTGCAGCATAACCTACTAAAATCCTTAGCTGGGAAACTGCTGATGACACTCCATGACTACTTTATTAACTTTTACATCAACTGCCCACCCAGGCAACTATCTGAGTTATGCTGTAAATCCTACCTGATATCCCTGAATGCAGTGTATTTTGCAGTACTAATTTAACCTTGTCTTTAAAAGAGATAACCATGCATAGACTCACCTTAAGATCTACCTCCACAGATGAATAATTTAAGGGTTCTTCATTGGATCCCTGAAAAGTTTATCTTCAGCCTAAGTAGGAGCTGAAGCCATGAGCCATGTCTGTATGCAGTTTAAAGTTTGGGGTTTTTTTTCAGAGTTCAGGACTGCAGACAATCTCACCAGATTTCTAAGTAAAGCATAAGAAACAGACTGAAAATAAGAATATCAAAGTCACTACCTCTTGCATCAGCCTTCTCTGAGACTTGATATTGTTGAAGCCTCATAAATAAAAGAAGGGCGACATTCCAGTTTAATGGGGATGTATTTCACAAGTCACACATTTAAAGGAATGTTTCTCCCTTGTAAACAAAGCTAGTCTCCACTTCAGTATATTTCATTTTCCTCCCTGAATGAAAGATTTCATGATTTTTCCTTAATATTCGTTCTGAAGAAGAGTTCAGATTCATTGAAGGCAAAAATGAAGGAGAAACAAAAGAGGAGGGAGAAAGACCATGTGAGCAAGGTGATATGTAGACACAATTTTATTTGGTTGAATCTGGAACAACCACAGTGCTCCTGCACTAAAGCTGCAGGAGATTTATCCTGGTGATCTGCCATGAGCAACCACTGCACTATCAAAGCTCTTATCACACACCGGCAGCACTTTCTAATTCAACAGTGCCCCACAAGCACTGCACATCCATAGCACATTCTCCTTTTGCAGTTTATGATGGAACTATTTAAGTGGCAAACCTCAAATAAAAAAATTATATATACAAAAACCAAACAAACAAAAAAACCCCAAACCCTAAAATCTTAAGTATAGCCTTTATAAGATGGAGACTGCACAGACACTGCAGATTCATTTCCCCTGATGTTTGCAACATATTTTTTTTCAGCACTGTTTCCAGAAAGTTATATATCTTATTTTAATCATAGAGATCTTCAAAACATTCCCAAAGCTTAGTATGTTTCCTTCTTTCATTCACAGCTCTAACACAGTTCAGGGCCACTTCACATTCCCTTTGACAGGTTTGACAGAAGAAAGAAGATTGTTGAGGGTTTTTTCATCCTCCTCACGTCATTATTAAAATTTAACATCATATTAACTAGCTCAGATGATGCATGTTTGTATTGCAATAAAATAAATCTTTTTGCATGGATGGGAAAATATGTTTGGCTAATAAAAAAAGCCCTAAAAATTTTCATCAATACTGCAGTCAGAGATCCTTTTTAGCATTCATTTGAACCAAACTTGAATTCTGAAGCCTATGGGAAAGGCTGTTTACAAAACAAGGTGAAATACCTTGTAAAAGTAATTTCATGCAGCTTTATTTTAAAGGTCTTTCTTATTTTTTCAAACCTATAATTTTCTGGGTATACTTATCTTGCATACATTATTCAAGACCAGTAATGAAGAGTTATTTCTAGCAAATCCAACAAGTGGTAGCCAACTGGGTTTTTAGTCCACAGATAAAATCCACATCCATTAAACAAAGTTTATATGGAGTCTAGTGCCATTTTTTTTATCTTTTTCTTAACGTATTGCTATATATTATGGGGGGGAGCGAAAGAAGACACTTTTGAATCCAGATCTTTTTCATGTCTGAAACAGAAATAGTAGAGTTCAAGTTGGGCATAGTTTTAGATGCTGAATCAGATCAACAGACTGACATAAATATGGTTGGTACTTAATCAGAAAGAAATATTCTTGAGCATGGTAGAGTGACACGTGGAAGAAAAGGGATTTTCTTACAACTTCTAACCACAAGCAAAGTCAATCTAAAATGGTAGCTCTTTAGAAATGTCTCTAAAATATCTCAAGGGAGTAATCAGGTAATGTGTACATTTGTGGGAGAATGAGTGTATATGTATTTGTCTTTTTTTTTAATCAATAGCCAATAGTTAAAGGCATGAATATAAAACTGGAGATATACGTTCAAGCCCTTTCATGACTCAGAAATATAAGGGTGCGACATATTAAAAGGAAGGTTCTAAAATTCACCTGGATGGAAAAATCCCTCTTTATTCTTATGTTAAGAATCTTAATTTTATCCTTGAGAGAGAGGGGCATTTCATGAAATTGAAAAAAAAAAAAAATCAGTCATACACTGATAAAATAAGCTCCTATGCACATCCAACAACAACTTACAGCATTAGATCCGAGATGCAGGGGAATAATTTCACAAGCAGGTAGAAATAAAGAGCTATTAGTCTCTAGTGAGGGACATAAACCAAACTTTGCCAGTGGATACATCATAACAATTTGCCTGCAAGTTTTTTAATCCCTGATTTGAAACACCAGAAAATTGAGGAGGGGGGAGGAATAGTTATTCTAATGAGATTTCTACTGTAGAGTTCAAAAGAGTGCAATTAACAGTGCATTTGCCTCATTTTTTTCTGAAGGATGGGAATTGGGGAAAACAACCAACCAACAGGAATAAATGAAAGAAAGAACTAAACAAAAACCTACCAACACATGAAAATCAAGACCTGAATGATATCCTTAAGTAAATTTTAACAACTGAAAAAACCAAGAGTATTCAAATATTATATGAAGCTTACATACCAGCCAAAGTCACAATATAAGTGTTTTTTTTCTACTCTAACAACAAACATTCAAAATTCTATTATAGGAGTTAAGGGTCAACCCTAAAACTGAGTCACATGGTATTTCTGACCATGCTTCATTACTTCTGGGCTCTGCTTAATTAGGACCTAAGTAACTTGGACATTCTTTGGTTATATTTTAATCTATCTAATTATCCCCTCCTCATTAACAGAAACAATACAAGTACACCACTTTTGCTTTACGAAATAATGACAGTATTCTGTTTCTTGGCCCTTGAAAGTATCAGGGTGTAAAAATACCAAATAAGCACTCACCCTTGATAATTACTTTCTCTGTTTTATGTGTAAAATGTAACACCAACAGAATGCCATTTTATCTGACAAGCTAAAAATAATAGAAATAGGTTTCCATTGATTCCCCTCCCCCAAATGAAAAAGATATACCTCCAATATGTACATGACAGCTTTGTTGTCAATTTGAGTCTACAGAAATATCTTACCTCTAATCCTGTTAATTAAATGCAAAATGTATTATATAGCTATGTATTAAAAGGCTGCAATAAGGTCTCCCTGGAGACCTTAGGTCTCCCTTTCGTTTGGGCTGAGCAACCCCAGCTCTCCCAAGCTGTCTTCACAGGGAAGATGTTCCAGCTTTCTATTTTTGTGACCCACAGCTAGACCCACTCTGACAAATTCCCATTTTTCTTGATCTGCATTAAATACTCCAAGTGGGGATTTCGTGAGAGTGGACTAGAAGGAGAGAATAACTCCCTTGACCATGTTCCTTTGGATGCAGCCCAGCATGTGATAATCTTTCTGGGCTGGAAACCAACATGGTCAATCCACGTCCAACTTTTTATCTACCAGTATCTCCAAGTCCTTCTTTGCAGAGCTTTTCTCAATCAATTCCTCACTCACACTTCACTGACACTGGAGATTGCCTCGACCCAGGTGCAGCACCATGAATTTGGCTTTTTTAAACTGCATGAAGTTCACCTGGGCACATCCATCAAGCCTGTCAAGGCCATTCTGGATGGAATTCCTTCCCTCAAGCGAAGCAACCACACCACTCAGCTGGGTGTAATCCACACACTTTCTGAAGGTGAGCTCAATCCCACTGTCTGTCACTGATGAAGATATTAAATATTTTGGCCCAGTATGCATCCCTGAGGGACACCAGTTGTTGCTGATCTCGACTGGGACATTGAGCTTCTGATTGAGATAGTTTGGATGCTGCAATCCAGCCAATTCCTTGTTTACTTACCAATCCATCCATCAAACCCATATCTCTCCAATTTGGAAGCAAGGATAGTGGGAGGGACCACATCAAAGACCTTGCAGTATTCCAGTCAGATTACATCCACAGCTATTCCCCTCACATAGGAAGGCATCAGATTAGTTGAACATGTTGCCCTTGGTGAAGTGATATGACTACCTCTAATCACTTTTCTGTCTTTCAAATGTTTCCACACATCTTCCAGGAGGAGGTGTTCCGTGATCTTCCCACACATGGAGGTAAGGCTGCCTGATTAGTAGTTCCCAGACTCTTCCTTTTGACTGTTTTTGAAAATGGGCATCGTTTCCCTTTTCCCAGGCAGTGAGTCTTCACCTGACTGCTACTGCTTTTGAAATATGATGGAGACTGACAGCAACTACAACAGGATGATGGGGTGCACGTCATCAGGTCCCACATCTCTTGAGAGTGCTTAAATTATAGCCTTCATGCTTCGATTTACCCCTATCAAAAAGGAAAATTCAAAAGGGCCCCTTGCACCAGAAAGACTGAAAAACATTTAGTTTTCTTAATAGCTGAATATTGCAGAAAGAAGTTAAAACCCATTTGATATATTGCATCTGTCAGGTTATTTATCATAGCACAAGTAGATCAATGTAGTAGTCATTCAATTAATGAGATACTGAAATTATCAAACGTTATGATTGTCATCAAATATATCACATTAATCATAAGAATCAGTTTCCACAGCTATGAAACCTCTCAACATTATCAATCAGTACCTAATGCTGATAATAGCAGGAATTAAAGGCATAAAGTTATAGACTTCAAAATCAATAGGTCTCAGCAGCTTTCATAATACTAAATAAAAGTTAATCAAGTCAAATTCAATATCTCATTTTTAAGAATAAGGTCATATCATTTTGCTAGACCAAGTCTTAAGCCTTTGCCCAATCTGTTCTGCCCCAGTGTGTCTCCAGTTCTTTCTAGGTTTGAATGCAGCAAGGAGAGACATTGTGTGTTGAAAAGACTGCATGGCTGAAAAATATATTTTCTTTATTTTCCATGCAAAATACCAGCTGGAAAAAGCCTTAAATATTTGCTTTGTTTTGTGTTGTTTCACAAAATCCTGGAGAAATGGAGAAAAGTTGTTTAGAAAAACACTGAATGACTATAACAGCTTTATGACTTAAATCTAAAACAGACATAACAAATTTTCAGTATTGCACAAAAGGCAATGAAATTATATGTACACAGGATTGTAAGGAATTTATATCCAATATATCCCTTCTGAGCTGTGTGTTTCTGTGGCCTGCAAGAAGTAATGGTATGTTTAAAGTCACAACTATTTACATTCCTAAACAAGTGTAGATGTGTATGCAAGTTTTTCTTTCCAGTCCATTGCTTTCAGGTGTAATTCTTTTTTACCTTGATGCTCTGTCCTTATTGTGAACAGAAAATATATTTTCTTCATGAAACTATAGTGATTGAAGGAGTTGTCTAGTCACAAGTATGCAAGGCAGAGGAAATATAAAGGGTTCCTGGGCAAAGCCCTGCAGTGCTGGATAATAAAGGTAATTGCAGAAGAATCTGGAGGTCATTCACTTCACAAAGCCAAGACTCTGTATTTATCTAAAATGGAAAAAAGTCAAACACATACCCAGTAAACAATGTTTTCAACTGCTCAGACTATGGGAGGCATCTCTGATATATTTCACTTTTCTAAGGGCAAGGGTGCAGAAAAAAAGTTTTCTTTTTAACTGGTTTAAAAAAAAAAAATAACTCCATAGAATTAAATATTCTATCTTGGACATGCTGCATAGAAAAAATGGATGTATTGACTTTCCAAGTGGAAAATAAAGTTTAAAAAAAAACTAAAATAAATAATAAAATTACATAATAAAATGGTAAATGAAAATCACCTGTAAAATCTGAATTTTTGCGGAAAATATTTTAATTGCTGCTTAATACTTTTTATTAGCACTGCACATTTTTCAGTTATGACACTTATTTTCTGGTTTGCCAAAGAAATTAGAGCCACAAAAAAAGTAGATCAGATTAACAGCTGAGAAGTCTGTACTGACCAGCTTGATTTATTTTGTTAGCAGAACTACAGCATTCAGATACCAGAAGTACTAAAACAACAAAAAAAGCCACTACAACTGTTTACCATATAAAACTTTGGTGGCCAGTTCCGTTGCCTGAAA